>JAOCPS010000023.1:1381769-1393102 GCA_025505425.1 Graphium colonna | reverse complement strand
AACTGTTTTTTGCTCATAACTTAAAAACTAAAGGATATCGGACTATAGTTCCTATACTATAAAATGATCGTATGGACAGACCCTACCGATCTGCTAAATGCCTACACTCATCTTCAAAACACCCTGTATACAAAAAGACAAGAATTTCCAAATAATTTTAAAATGTGGCCATTATTATGTGTTTGAGAATTCAAACAAAGTATGTTTCTAAAATATTAGATGAGACCTAAAATGTTTAATTTAATAATAAGATAAATACAAATTATCTGTCTAAATTTGTAATTGTCAATGTCACAAGTTGCTTGCTTCATGCATATTACAGTCCTGCAGAGTTCAATTGAAATAGGGCTTATTGTTTAATTCAACAAGTGTGACAAAGAGCAATGAGAACGGCATCTTATATATAAAGTCAAAAAGCTGTTTTTTAATCTTGCTTGCTCAAATATGGCTATACCAATATTTTTATATAATGATATGATTGTATGGTTGTACAATGGTTCAAAGGAAGTTTACATGATGGTAATGGTAAATGCGGGCAAAGTCTCAAATTAATTTTTACAAATATAACTTTATGTATGGAAATTTACTTCTTTTTCTTTCAAATAATACTGAACCCCATCAATAGAACCTTTGTGATATCCAGTTTGACAGTTCTTCTATTGTATGTTTTCATAACAACATTACACATTTTCACATGGACAAATCCATGGGTGACAGCTTATTTCATATTTTAAATAATTTTTGTTTAGAATACATTAAAATTTATTTTTCAGGTGAGGATGTAAATAACTTAGCTTGTCAGCAATTTTACAATGATGCACTTACACTGTCCTTTACCAAGATATTGACTGATGATGCTGTTTCTTCATGGAAAAATAACATACAGCAATGTGTACGTTCAAATTGTGAAAAACTAGTGAAATTGTGTGCCATGAAATTAGATGATGCAAGATTTTTATTGTTATTGGCGATGGCATTTAACCCAAACAACAAGTTAGTGTGTATTTGAAATATTTTATGAAAATCTGACTTAAAAATTATACATTTTAATTATTAATTTCTTTGTTTTAGATTCCACACGTTTAATGCATCTCGGACATGTGAAGGTTTATCAGTTACACAAAATGTTGCCAATACTGGACAAGGTTCTGGACAGGAACCTGAAATATTTGCTAAATCTCAAGATCATCGTGCTCCCAGGGGATGGCTAGTTCATCTCATTAATATGTAAGTATTTCAGACTTTAGAAATCATACTGTTTTTTTACTAGATTAAAAATATTAGTAGAAAAGATATTTTTTCAAATCAGCTTGTGGCCAATAAAGGTTTGGTAATCCTTGGCATTCATTATTCTAAACATAAGTCTCTGTTGGATGTCCAGTCTTTAAATATTCAGCTTATAAGGCACTGGTAATGTAACGAATCAATTACTTTAGCCTGCTTAAAATTTATCTATAATAATGTATTTTACTTACAGATTTGGCCAGGCAGGTGGATTTGTTAAATTACGTGAACGTTTTGAGGCTATAATGGGCTTTCAAAAGAATGATTTAACAATGTCTGTCAATGCTGAAGAAAAAGTTCTAATAGACACGCCTGAAAAAGAAAATGAAGAAAATAAAGTTGATGGTTCAGAAAATATACCTTTTACTTCTGATAATACAGAAGTAAATATTTTTTGTTTTTCTAGTTCAAAGTGCTTACATATTTATCTTTATTATTTACTGTACTGGTATTACTTCCAGAGTACAATTTCGTCAAAAAGTGAACCATTCTCATCACTAGAGCAGTCAATAAATGGAGAGACTCGTGTGGCTGCAGTGTGGCAACTATTGAGACCACTCAGCTTGTGTCATGATTTGTTGACACCTCATACTGTTACGGTTTATCTTCTGCCAATATTGGTATAATTTTGTTCTTTATTTTTATTTTTAATAAGTGGATTGTTTAAGCATTATTAAAATATGTACCTTTTGTAGGAATGCATACCTACTCTTCTTGAAAGTTTGACTGATGAGGAATTAAAAAGAGAAGCCAGAGGCAGTGAGACTAAAAATGATACAGTTTCATGTTTGATTCGTGCTTGCAAATGTGTATCACTCAAAACTCCTCAACATCAGAGTCTACTTAAGTGTAAGCATTTTTAATAACTTTCCAAATATTTACCTATATTTTTGGTATGTTATGTTGCGATGTTTATTTGAAGTCAGATCATACTTTCCCTATTTACAGTTTTAAATGATGTAATGACATGTAATGACTAATCAATGTATATTTATTTCTTACAGAATTTGTTGTAATATGTAAACAGTTTAATCTGCTGTGCTATGTTTGTACTTGGATTACTAATAAAAATAAGTTTTTACTATAAGTGTAACAGAAATATATCGGAAATTATTTTATAAGGAAAATAGCTTATACATAGTTCTCCCCGAACAAATTGGACAGCATGTCTGCAAGAATATTAGAATTTTAATCATCGTGCTTTATTAATATAAATAAAATATTACTGTTTTCGAGTTATGTCTGGTTACTAGCACTTAATTTTGTGAGATTGTCACCATTAGAACATTGCAAACTAAGTCATGAATAAAAGTTTGTGGTGAAAAATATTTTTGTATTTCAATTTCTTTCATGAAAAACAATAAGAATAATGTATGTAAAAATTATTTTTTGCAATGTTCTAAAATAATAGAAATAAAAAATTGCACACTAATTGTCAGTTCAATTAAAACATTCCAAGTTGGACTCTCAAGTCCATTTGGCACCATCCAGCTGATAGTATAATTTTTCTAACCAAAATAGGTATTCTGATGTCAAAACAGTTTCATAGAATAGTAACTATTGTTGTACAATGATTTATACAAACTTCATATGTGCAGTATATTTTGTCATGCTTTGTATTGTTTATTTCATATTTTTTCAAAGATGGTAATACCAATATTTTACCTACACTTTTTTTAAAATATAAAATGTCTTTTCAAAATTTTTTAATGGTGAAATGGTTGGTTAACTTTCCTAAAGTTAATCCACAACAACACAGTTTTAAATAAACATGAATTAAAACAACCATTTGTGAATGCAGAAAATTTCTTTATTATTTATTTTCCACTTTAAAAATATAAATTAACATGTGTCTAATGTTTTACTACAATGGATACTCAAGTGGGCGCTAGTGCCCCAAGGGGGCGCTGAACCTGTCGCTTTTATTCAAAATAGTGTTTTCAATTAGGCTTTAGCATTCTTTCAGATGGTATTGTTATATATTTTAAGAGGGTGCTAGATTTTTTTCTAAAAAGGGGCAGCGGACCAAGAAAGTTTGGGAATCACTGCTTTACTGTAATGTTTTGATTTTTGTTTTTTCATTTTATTTAACAGCTGGTATGTTTTGTGCTGAATATTATGCAAATTATTTTTGCCAGTTTAACATTATGAAAACAATTCTAAATATTGTTTTATATAATAATAACTATTATTTTGTCATGTTCAATAGGCAATGATATTTTTTGTACATTTTCATAAGGGGTACAGCTCAAGAAAGAAAAGATATGAAGGTCCTGACAGGGTACTGTTGCACACCCTGTAGCTGCTTAGGGGCGCAGTTATTTATCCTCCCCTATGCTGCTACATTGTATGTAACTGTAACCAATTTTCACCACTGAATCATCTGCTCTTTTCATATTCTTTTCTATTGTATTTTATATGCTTTATAAATGTTTTCTTACAATATGTGAATGATTCTACATGATGTATATAAAAATGCAGTGTTGTTTTTCCCAAGATTTATCTAAATCCTAAATATTATTTTTCAGCTTTAGAAATGTTTCGACTGAAGATGATATTGAGATTACTTCAAATGTCATCTTTTAATGGGAAGATGTCAGCACTGAATGAAATTAATCAACTTATAAGTACAATGTCACAACAACCAAAACCAGAATGGCTTACTCCAGCAGTTATAACAGTAAGAAATAGTTTTCTTTCTTCTATATATGTATGTGTCATCTAGAGTCCTAAATGGCGACACCAATTTTACATACCAATTACTTTTTGTATATAAATGTAAAAAAAATAATTGTAGGATCAAAAATAACAAAACGGGGACTGGATGCAAAACAACATTGGCAGCTTTATGCCCTAACGAATTTAATCAAAGTCATAATAGAAATTGGAATTTGTTTTCAAAAATGTATAATTGCAGTAAGTGCTCTAATCCATAAAAAATGTAGCAAGAGCAACATCAACAGCTATTTGTTTATTAGCATGAGGTTGAGGAGTTTTGGGAAGACTTTCTTCCCAAAAATTATTCTTAACTGTTACATGGATCACATGGAAAACTTAGGTCAGATCAGAATATTCCTTGGAAAACTCCAAAGCTATTATAAAACTGCAAAGGTTATTATTGATGATAATCTCAAGAACACCAGTGTTCACTTTATCTAGAATTTGAACATCATAACAACTTTTAAATTTAATAAAGGTTAATTATATGAAGGAAAAAACAAAAGTTATACTAAAATAAGGCAGAACAGGTCAAAGAACAATTGTAAAGTTAGTAGCACATACAAGGAGAAGTTTGTCAGGGTGAGCTTCTTTTGGTTGAGGTTTTTGGTAGCATTGGCTAAATAAAATATGTATAATAAAAAACCTAAATAAATTTTATATTCTGAACAAAGCTATTCATAAATTATAATATTGTGCAGCAACTTACCACCACCAAAAAATGAAGATTCAAGAACAAATTCCATAGATCCTTAAGAGGCTAATGAAAAAAAAGATGATATGCCATAAATAAGAAAACAGATTACTAAAATAAATTTATCATGGCAGACAATTTAAAATAAAATGAAAGTGCTTAATATTTGAATCTTTCCCATATAAGACTATGAGTACCAAACCAGGGCACCAACTAATGAATACTAACTATATGCCAAAGAATGATGCAAACTGGTATGATGGTATATGTAATAAAAGATGTAAAGAGCCCTCTGGCTCTTTCTGTTTTAAAAGATTTGAAGATACTATTGTATCATACCCTAAAAAAGACATAAAAAACATAGACAAAAAAAGAGGTAGACCAGATAAAGATAGACCTTTATTTGGTACTTGTAGAGTTCAATAACTTACAATGAAAAAAAAAGGATCTTTAGAACACTACATCCTGATAAAAGTTATTTTATATTTATATAAATAAAAATTAATTAAAGAAATGTATGTTCGCGACTTATTTCTAATCGACTGCATCTTTTTGTTTAATTCTTTTTTGTTGTCTTTGTAATTGTCAGGGCAAAGTTTATATGTAAGAAAATGTATAAGATTTTTTTATATAAACATATTAAAGATCAACACTTGGAGGCCCCTATTTATATTCAATTTGACAGTTCTTCTGTTAAATTTTTCCATAACAACAACAAATACCACATTATTAATTAATATTTTAGACAAAAGAATAAGGAATGGAAATGTTTGTGTTTGATACCCTGTAAAATGGTTTGTTATTAATACACTTGTTGCCTTCTCTTATTTTGTTAAATAGGATATTTTAAGGTATCATAAATGCTAATTTTATAGATAATTTAATATTTAAACAAAAATGTTATACAATTTTCAGAATTGGATTAGAGAAAACAAAGTTGTAGACATTGTTTTACGTGATTCTCTGCATCAGCCTCAGTATGTTGATAGATTAGAAAAAATGTTGAGATTTATGATAAAAGAAAATTCTCTAACTAGAGAAGATTTGGATGCAATATGGAAGGCTCAACAAGGAAAACATGAGGCTATTGTAAAAAATCTTCATGACCTATTAGCGAAACTTGCATGGGACTTTACACCTGATCAACTAGATCATCTCTTCGATTGCTTTAAGGTATGTATGAAGCAAGAAAACATTCCCATACACAATCATTTAGTAAAGGTTAAAGTATTATTTATCATTATTTAATAGAAATGATAGTTCATAAATTTTAAAGTAACCATAAAACAATCCAAATTCAATGGGTATATCATTGAATAGAATTTAGAACTGATATAATAAGAGAAAGACTTAATATATATTTTTTATTAGGCAAGCTGGGCTACTTCAAGTAAGAAACAAAGTGACAAGCTATTGGAGGTGATAAGGAGGCTAGCTGAAGATGACAAAGATGGTGTTATGGCAAATAAGGTTTTTTTTACTAAATATAATAACTTGTTAAGTCAGTTGTTTGTATTTTTAGAAAAACAAATATCTTGTTAACTTTCATATTTTACAGGTCTTGGTGCTCTTCTGGAATTTAGCTCATTCGGATGAAGTTTGCACAGAAATAATGGATGTAGCTTTAGCCAATTTGAACAAGATACTGGATTATAGCTGTAGTCAAGATCGGGATGCACAGAAAACTCTCTGGCTCGATAAGTGAGTAAATGATGACTCTTAACATTTATGATGTCATAGCTGTAAAATTAAATGTATACAAGTAAATATAGTTCCAGTTATTTTTAATCCATACTTATATACTAATATTATAAATGTGATAATTTGAATGTTTGTTACTTATTCATGCAAAAATGGTAAATAGATTTTAGATTAAATTAACCACACAATTTTAGCTTGGTTAATTTATGAATGGATTTTGAACAAATCCAACAAAAAAATTAATCTTTTATAGTGGACCCGCTTGTATCAATAACACCTTATTACTCTATGCATGTGAAACTTTAATAGTTATATTTAAAAAAATATATGTCTGTGTGTTTGTGTCGGCTAATTTTGATGGCAGAGGGCAACTACACAGAACAGCTACAATAAAAATGTGATATTCTTTCAGGTGTGTTGAGGAGTTAAAGAATAACGAAAGGTGGGTGTTGCCGGCTTTGAAGATGATGCGGGATATATGTTGTTTATATGAACCTGGGGGTGGCACGGGCGTCAGACCGCACGTCACAAGGCAGGAGTTGATAGACCGGTTGCAAACTCAGTACTCGCTTGTCATTCTAGTCACGGATTCCCTCACACATTATATGGACGGCGTAAGGAACAAACTATTTGGTATGTAAAAAGTGGTTGTACTTTCTTTTAAGCTGGCGTTATTTAAAATGACTTGTGCATAGTGTGATGTGCTTCGGTATTATAGTTTTATTGCAATAGCATTGTTTCACTTTTAGAGGAGGGTGAAATAGATTGGGAGAATTGGCTTCCTGACGGTAGATATCCTCATGCAGGGCAGGTCCATGAACGACTGAGCTTTCTTAGATTTTTACTTAAAGATGGCCAATTGTGGTTGTGTGCAGAGCAGGTATGACATAATTATAGCATTTTAGTAATGTAAAAAGTTGTATAAATTTTAATATCTTTTTTTTTTTAGGCAAAACAAATATGGATATGCCTTGCAGAAAAGCCGGCACATCTGGGCGATCGCGAGGCATGTTTCAGGTGGTTTAGCAAACTTATGGGCGAAGAGCCTGACCTAGACCCAAACATAAATCTTCACTTTTTTAGAAGAAATATCATGACATTGCCACCTAACTTGTTGACGCATTCTGGTATAAAATGTTTTGAAAGGTAAGCGTCCATCAAAATTTGCTCTTTGATATGCTCTTAATTTAAATACCTAATGTTGTGTTTACTATTTTAGGTTTTTTAAAGCCGTGAATTCCAAAGAGGGTAAAATTAAAGTTAAGCGACGTAGTTTTCTAATTAATGATGCTGATCTCATAGGATTAGATTATTTATGGAGGGTGAGCATTCCATTGTATAATTTCTTTTATTTATTTACAGACAGTAATGACACATGCACGCTCTTTTATGCTTTTATAATTGTGTACTAAAACAGCGGGCAGTATAATGGGTAGCTAATGTAAATATTTTATTAAAGTTAATTTAAATGTCAAAATCAATTGTCAGTGTATTTATTGGCAAAATTTTATGTCATATTTTTACACTCATAATTTATATATAGCAAAATATTTGCGTCTATCAGATTTTTAAATCCGTGAATTCCATGTAATAATGACTTTAATAGAAATAGCCTTAAATCTTTGATATATGTAGTAAAAACTAACGTATAAAACCTATACTAACACATAAACTTTCTAGTTGCGAAGATATGTTCAAGCTGTTTCTCGATAAAACAGTACTTTACCAAGTAACGCTTTCAGGTGATAACCGAGTGCGAGGATGAGATATCGGCGCGCGGCATCGAGTTGTTGCGCGAGGTGTGCACGTGCACTGGGCCGCAACTTTCGGCGGCGCTGCACCACGAGGCGTTTCTCACCCAATGCTGCGCGCGCACGCAGCGCTTGCAAAAGGAAATGGAGCAGCAGGAAGGTACTTAGCCGCTAATATTGCCCATCGATTGCGATTCGAGCATTACAACCACAACGCATTCGCTGGCGGACGCGAGGTCCTCAATATCATGCCTGCTCACGATTACGTCATATATCTTTGATGATTTCATACCGCGGAGTATATACCTGACTGATCGTCTCGAAATTTAATTTCGCTCTTGGTCGTTTAGGTGACTCCACTAAAATAATTCTAAAACTCCTCACAAAACAAGCGCTTACAATCTTTATCATCAAATGCTAAATTTTTCTTTTTTTTTTTCTAAATAAACATATTAAAGGAGGGTGGCGTGGATTGTATGATTCTGATTAGTCCGTTACCGGAAATATATTACACATTGAAATATGCGATTAAAATTATCTTTTCTGTTAAATACTATATTTGGGAATTTTATGGCATAAGCCTTTCTGTATTTTTGTTTAAGTTTTATATTTAATAAGAAGAAAGAATGTGCCTAATGTTCTCGTTTATATTTTGTTTGCGAATTGTGTATATACAATTCAAATAGTTTTAGCTATTTATTTTGTTTTATCCTAGCAATTAAAACGAAATCTTATGCAAATGGTTGCTGTGCCTAAGCGCTGCTAAAATGGAATATCCAAAAATGGATTTTGACATCTCATAAACATTTTTTTTTGTTGAAAATCAAAAATACCTCATTACTCTACTTGCTTTATTACTGGCGTTTGACTTTTTAGTGGGGCTACGTTTTGTGTGATAAATATTTGAATTGCAAATGAAAAAAAATATTTAAATGCAAGTAGTTACTAATGGAACTGAACTAAATATATTTTTGGTAAAGCTAACAGTTTACGGTGTTTTCAATGTTTAATTGGATATTATATTTACTTCCAGATGCAACTGAAAGTTGCACAAGAATGTGTAGAGTTATTCGTGCCATACAAGAATATATAAACGAATGTGATAGAAGATTTTCAGCTGATAGACAAATACTACCGGTTTATAGGTCCGGTAGGGGCCGACAGTGCACTATTATAGTACGATTTAATTTCCAAACTGGTCAAAGGCAGATTGATGATGTAGAACTGCATTTACATTCTAATGAAACACTATACGCTTTGCGACAAGCCATACAAAGCAGGTAATAATTATTACACAAAGAAAAATACTAAAACGTTTTAATTTTGATTTTTACATAATTATATATGATTCCAGAATAAAGAATTCTACAGACAGTAATATAAAGCTAGAAATGTATGTCAATAAATTGGAGCTTTACGTGAATGGGGTATTCCTAGACACTGTGTATGACCGAAAAATTATTTCTCAAACCCCGTTAAGGGATAAGACGGTCGTTGTGGCTAAGGTAAAAACCCTTACAAATAATAAATATCAAGGTATTATTCATCCGAAAGTATATCTAAATTGTATATTACATGTATACACAGGTATACGATGGTCAAGTTTGTGGGAGCGGTGGATGTGGTTCATCCAATGAGTCTAGCAGCGATTCCAGCACATCGTCGCCACCTATGCAACCTACTCCGGAACATGCGCTACCTGGCGTCGTATGTATAATTCTTGTATTCTATTTTAAAACATTGTTTTCTAGCATTATGTATAATATAGTTTGTTCCGCGCTTTAGTTTGTTCCGTTACAAAGTTAATTGTCAAGTCACAGATTCTACTTCGGCAAAAAATAGTGTTTCTTCTAGTGAGTGATAACACAATATTGCAAATCGGCACCTCCATGATCCATCCATAGTGGTGCTTAACAACATTATTGTGTTTATCCACAAAGTCAATAAATCTAGATTTTATGTCAAACCTAGATTTTGCATAATGCAAATCATAATCTATCTCTATCGTATGGAAAATACTTGTAATTAAATATAATTCAAGACTAATTAAAATAGTTAATATGATTTCCACTTTAAATCTCTACGTGGATACCTAAAATCTGAAAAACGTAATCTCTCCTTAAGGACGTACTTTACGAGACATGAATTTCGGTCATGGCAGCCAAACCTAACACCGAAATCAACCAACTGCGTGCAGACATAGATGGAATATCTGTTTATTTACTATCATAGCCTATTTGAGCTACGATTTTAGGCGACCAAAAAATATCAGGCTCAGCACAGACTTTTTACATGCCCATCCGAAAGCATGGATTATCTGTTTTTCAGGTAATCGGATTTACTTCAAACCTCCCCCGCAGGATTCAAACGAATAAAAGCTGATTTTAAATTCAATTCAAAAAATAACAAATATGAACTTATATACTTAGATAAATTTAAGAGAAAAATCAGAAACACACTTCTCCGTAAAGCGGTACTATATATACCATTAAATAAAATTTCGATGATTTGCGTGTATGGGAATAATACTTTTGATTATTAAAATCACAAAACAACAAAATTGTACCGCTCAAGTTTAGGTACAAAACGCCGTCATGTATAGAGGATACATACACAAAATTACAGCACACATATGAAACTATGAGAAGGATTAAACAATCTTGAGGCGCTATCATCGTACACACGATGTTTAGAGATTATCAAAGTGAGATACATTTGTAATTAGGGGTCATCCATAAATTACGTCACACGAATTTTATGTTTTTTCACCCCTCCCTCCGTCCTTGTCACAGCTGGTCACATTTGTGAGACTGCCCCCCTCCCTAGTGTGACGTTACATTTTTGCAAATTTACATTTAGAAATTATTGAATGAAAACAGTGCTTTCGAAATCAGTGTTATTTCCATTTAAATTATTTTTTTTAAATAAAATTGACATCAAACCAAACAATTAACAAAACAAATAACGATTATTTATATTAATGAAAGAAATTAACCAAACAAAAACAAATTGATTATGTTAATTAAAGAAATGAACAAAACAAAAAAAATTATTGCCTATATTAATTAAATAAGTTAACAAAACAAAAAATAATAGAATTATATTAATAAAAGAACTTAATAATCTTGAGTCCATGGACTTTGAACCCACTCCTTTAAATTTTTTATAACCGGCATAGCAGCCAC
>JAOCPS010000023.1:1366091-1380029 GCA_025505425.1 Graphium colonna | reverse complement strand
GTGTGTGTGTGTATGTATGTATGTATGTATGTATGCATGCATGCATGTGTATATATATATATATATATATCCTCAAATTCAAAGATCCGCCAGAAAACTAACAGACGGAAACGGATTTCTATTTTCTCTTGGATGTCCACAGGTAGGGGATTTTGATATTTGGCACATCATTACTTAGAACGCTATTTAGTTCCACATCTGCTTGTACATTTCGCTCTTTGTAGTCCATTTTCGAAAAAAATTTTAATGCATTTATTTATTTATATCGTGTCAGGTGGTGTGCGTGCTGGCGCGGTGTTGCGACGTGAGTGCGCGCTGCCAGGCGGCCAACGGCACCGACCCTGTGTTGGCTAACCCCTACGCGGAGCCCCCGCACGCGCTCACCACTAGACCTTCTCTATCGCCCGTCGCAGCCGACATACTCTACAATAGGACGGGGTAACTAAATCACGAAATAATAAGTCATTATTCATCCTGTATCACTAAGCCGTATCATGATTTTTTCACGCTTTCATTCGTAAAACACCCCCGTAGCCTGGTGGTAATAGCCATGTTGTATAACGTATACATTTTACATGGCTGTTTATAGTAGGAGAAGGTAAGTAGTCAATTAACAAATGCCACCTTGAGGAGTTAGGCTAATAAACAATGACATTATTGGTAAATACACCAAAAACCCGTGCCTCATCAACATGTTCACACTGTTCAGTATATTACTCAAATACCGTAATTATACACCCCAAAATTCAAACTTATTTAAAAAACAAGTTTAAAAATAATTGTACTATTCTCTATACAGTACTTACATGAAAAAGCTAACAGAAGAATGCAGTTGCGAGGAAGGTTTACGTCTGCTTCAATTCCTTTGCTGGGAGCACGCGGGCTGGTCTCGCGCTGCGTTGGCAGAGTTATTGTGGCAGATGGCTTACGCGTATTGCCATGAGCTACGGAGGCACTCTGACGTGTTGATGGTTCTTCTGCTGATGGAAGACAGCTGGCAACAACACCGTATACACAACGCAATAAAGGTGAGTTTTTGTATTTGCACAACTGTACCGACAGTTTAATTCGACATTTGATTATTGCTTGTCTACTTAAGTCTAGTTTTGAGATAATATATTAAAAATATTTTTTCCTATTCCAATCGTTAGTTCCATTGATTACTGATTGTAACCTAACAATTAAAATTTTTACAGCTTTTAGCTATAAGTTAGTAATTCTGGCATTGATTAAAAAAATATATATTTTTATAAATACAACCTTTTAATTGGAGAGTTCTTAGAAGTGCCATACAGAATAACATTTCAACATCAGTATTTACTTAATACATTATTCAATATGTATTTTTATCTTTTATTTATTAAAAATATGTTATTATTTATTTTATATATTAAATTGTATACAATGTACAAACCCATATTATCTATACAGCCACAAACATGATTTCTTTTCTTTACTAAATAACACTAGCATTTTTTTTTCATGGAAAGAAAGACAAACGAGCAGACGGTTCACCTAATGGTAAATGATCCCATCGCTTATGGACACACGTGACATCCGGAGAGTTGCGAGCGCATTGTCAACCTGTAAATATGGATACAATAGGTTTATTGGATAGGATGGGTCGGGATTAAGAATTTGGAGTCGATAGGAGTGGGAAAAGAAAGGGTAAACATGTCCATCCGGCATCCCCAAAAGTCATGCATACTTTACTTTATGCCGACTTTATAAAGTGCTATTATAACTTAAAAATATAAATAATCACAAGACATCATTTGATACTAAATGGACAAATGTCTACAATAAATAACGCGTTGCGGTCGCGTTACCAGGGCGTTGCGGACGAGCGACCGGGGCTGCTGGAGACGGCGTTGCGTGCGCGCGGCCACTACCAGAAGCGGGCGTACGCCTGCATGAAGCTGCTCGTCGGCATCATGCTGCGGACCAACCTGGCAGTGCGCGCGATCCACGGACAGCCGGACCTACGCAGGCGGTGGCGGCAGCTGCTCGCCTGGCTGCAGGACGAGCTCGATCGCGTGCGTATACGTCCAATCGTATTAATTAATAACTGGCCCGGAAAACGTAGTTTTGCTATATTAATTATTTTTAGGTAATTTCTAGGGTTAACAGTGATTAAATTACTAATATGACTATTAAAAATAGGTGTTGCTGATAAAAGGGTGAAAATTAAGGGTCATGTAGATATTTTAATGCCACGCCATAAAAAATTAAAATAGAAAATATTGGTTTAAAAATAAAAAAATAAATATTTGGGATAAACCACCTTTATCTCCTAGGGGTATGAAAATAGATTACAATACCTACCGAATCTTAATATTTGTTTTTCTTGTGGGCGTGTGTATGTCACTGAACTCTACCTAAACGGCTTAACCGATTTGGAAATTTTTTTCATGTGTTCAAGGGGAGTCGGGAACGGTTTAGATTCACAATTTGGTCCAATAAAAAATTTGACATTTTCGAAATAAAGACGTGTGTACAGGAGATATTATATATATACAAAATTTCATAAAAAATCGGTCAACTCCTTTCGGAGGAGTATGGTAACTAACATTGTGCCACTAGAATATTATATATTAGATTATCAGAATATCTTATTAACACTTAAACTGACTAGCGTTAGTGTTATAGCCCTGATTTAAAAACAGGATCCAAAAGGAGAAGAAACCGGGTAAAAAGGTCATGGAAAGAAATTAAATAGCTCAAATAGATTTCTTTCTTAGCCAAGTAGTATAAATTACTAACAAAAAAAATAACCATACCACTTTGTAGCAACAAGGGACTAATAAAACTGTTGCAACTTTTATCGAAAACAACATCATTATGAATTAAGAATCCATTTATTATGAGGTTGAGGTGATATTTTATTTTCACGAGATATAAAAGCTGATATTTAGTTTTCGCACTAACGTAAAGTTTTATGGTCGTAATTGAAAAGGAACAGTAGTTTTTATTATTTTTTACATGCATGGATTAACTAAAGATTTTGTTCCAGAAGTATGGTCCTGGCGGTTACGGTTCCTACGGCACTTGGTCGCCACCTGGTACTTCTAATGAAACATCAAGCGGTTATTTCTTAGAAAGGAGTAGCTCGGCCCGGATGACACTTGAATTGTGAGTTTCATTAATTTGATAGTTTATTTGTAATATTCAATTTGTGCAAATATTTCAAGTCAATACTTTTGTCCTGAATATTTGGTAACCTTAATGAAACTTTGGTAAACTTACGAGCGTATTGTCGTAAGCTTTTTTTTGTTTATGTGTGTTATTGTCATAACTGCTCCATTTATGAACAAAATTTTGCATACATATTTTAAGGGATACAGAAAAGGCTGATTTGATTCGTTTGTCCCGGTTTGATTCGTTTGAAAAATAAGTTGTGTTTATAGCAATGCAGGCTTGATACTGAATTGTTACAGTAAGGCGTTGCAAATGTTTCAAAAAGTTTGTGCAAAAGCCCAAAGCCAAAGATATAGTATGTGAATTAGGAATATTATTATTTTTCTATGCAATATTTGTTCTCTGAAAACAATTTTATTTAAATAAAAAATAGCTTGACATTGATTAAAAGAAGAAAGGTTGGAAAGCGAGAAGATGGTTCTGAT
This sequence comes from Graphium colonna, assembly GCA_025505425.1. Lineage (NCBI taxonomy): Eukaryota > Metazoa > Arthropoda > Insecta > Lepidoptera > Papilionidae > Graphium > Graphium colonna. The sequence continues at coordinate 1,376,406 of JAOCPS010000023.1, read as the reverse complement.
ATTAAGTGATCCAGTCGCCAGTGGCCTACAAAACATTGGAAGATTCGTGTGTGCGTTACTAGTGATAAATAATGAATGAAGAGATGATTACATAAAGTCAGTCAGATGTTTTTTAGGATTTTAATGGAAAGAAGAGAGTAGAAAAGTTAGAAGAGTAGAAAAATATTTTGTTTTATGTTAGCTTTGTGTATATGGCGGTGGTACCTCCTTAGTAGAGCGTATATATAAACTTTATATATTAGCACACATTTACATAGCAATTGCTACACTATATGTAAAAAAAAGTAGCAAATACTATGTGAATGATGATATCCTTTACCATCTTTAAATTAATCGCTTTGTAACATACATTGTGATTCGTTTGCAGAGCGTACCAGATGTGTCCCGAGGAGAAGGAGGACGAAGAGGAGGCGCGGTCGGGGGCTGAAGGGGAGGGGGGCAGTGGCGAAGCGGAGGGCGGCAGCGGCGACGAGGAAGCGCCTCCCCCGGCGCCGCCCGCCCCCGCCCCCGCGACCGCGCCCCTCTCGCCGCCGCCGCACGACCAACAGCCGCTCTAAGCGCTCCGCCACACGAGTGCGACCCTCTAGTCTGCCCCCCGCCCCCGACCCGCCTCGCTGCTTTGCAACCGAATGTGCCGCGAGCAGATGCAGCTCTGCACCAGGCGCTTCGCGGCAGAGCTGCATCGCTTACCGGTAGCGCATTCCGGATGCGACGTTTATTTTGTTGCTGCCGATGGTTTACAAAACGCCGGGTCCGCCCGTACAGCCGAAGACGACTGAAAACCTGCCATAGGCTATGTAGTCCACAACAACTCTATAATATGAAGGATCACATGTTGTCTATGGTAGGTGTAAATGTGGATAAGACCATCACGTCACACGTCGGTCGCTGCAATCGCATTGTACAATACGGCAAAATGCCGTCAAAATTCACATTAGCACAGCATACAGGACAGGACTGACGTTGGATGCTGCGTTCGAAATTCCACTTTTATATAATGTCGTCGTTTATCGCTTGTAGCCCGACACCCAACGATCCTAAACCTATTACAATGTTGACATGTGTCATAACCGCAATGGTTTTTGAAATATCATTCTTGACAGTCTTTAATGTGAATGGTTTTGCTGGTGGCACACAGACATTAATGGTACACATAAATAAATCACAACCAACTTATATCTTCAAATAAAATGGGATACTTTCATGTAATTGTGTAGTCTCCCTTTTTAAATTCTAAATTCAGTTATGGTAGCTTCTAAGACAAACAAAATACTAGGTGGAGACGAAAATACGACAAATTCTTTAAAATTCGTAATATTTTAAAATAAAAAAAATATACCCTGAATGAAATAGAAAAAAAAAATAACTATTCCACATTCTGTGGAAATAGTTCAAGTGAATTTTTTTTCGACTAGATAACTTTCCGAGATATAGTATATTGCCGCATCAAATTCTCCACAAGTATACCTGGAAGTGATATTGTACATCATTAATACATTTTGATATATTTTATATAAATATGTAATAAAATTACGCATTTCCATTTGTCTGTATGCATAGTTTCGTTAGGGGTGTCGGCGCTACGTTGGGTTTACGCTTAGCCGTAGTTTTGTTCTGTGATGTTAACGATATATGTAAAGCTTATTTACGAGGGCATTTATAATTAAGTATTACGTGGAGAAGTTCATTTGCGCCCTGTATATTAACATGCGAACGCGATGGAGCTTTGACATCGATGCACGTCTCCACCGTTAACACTTTGAAGCTCCATCGAGCCGCAAATATGTTTGTTTTATTATTTATGTAACTTAATGTTCCGCTTTAAAAGTACCATAGTATTTATTTTTTCTAATTAAGATTTATTCGTAATCTTATTCAGTAAGAGAATTTATTTTCTATTTACGCGTAGCATACTAAAGTTTAATTATTGTAAGAATTTTTTATAATTGTGTGTGCAACCGAATAAATCGCAGGTTTTGTAATACTAAAAAGCTACTGCACTCCATCTAACTTGACATTTCTACCCTTATTTCTTTTAAAAACCAAAGTGTAATGTACAAGTCATTTTCGCTTAAGAATTACAGATGGTTATATACAATTTGTATGAAAAAAAATCAACGACAACATAGTCTCCATTTTTTTTTAAATTTTATGATATCATGTGCTAAAATTTCGATTATGTATGTAGTTTGTATCAACTTAAAAGAGAAAAAGGACAAGACTGCAGCGCGCTTAAGATTTTTACATACTCGATAATTTAAAAGTTAATAAAATTAATATGTTTATATAAACATTTTGTATTTGTAGTCATTATTGCACTGTAGTCGGTCGAAGGTAAAAAACAAAACTTCACTCATTTCATCACATTTGCTGTATATATTTGATTTTGAAAGCTTTATGATCATGAACATATTAAAACACTACACTGGCTGCTGACATAATCTTTAATAAATGCGACAAATGGAAACAGGTTATCAAGTCAATTCCAACATTGTTTTAATAAAAAAGTTCCACCAGTCATGTTTATGTAAACTATTTTATTAATATCAGCATTTATGTAATACTTAGATGTTGAGATATTCTTAACTAATGTGTGTTTTAATTTGTATAGTGTTATTTTGTATAATATTTTTTGGTTTTTTAACATAAATCACATGAAGGATTTATATCACACAGTAATTGAAGAGACAACTATTTACTTTGGATTAAAGGTACTTAGTTCTGTAGTCTTAAATTATCCTAATACTTTTATATTTCAAATGTATAAAATATCTTAGATAAAATGTAATTTGGAATCCACGATGAAAGTAAAACTTAAAGTGTGGATTAACATTTACTTGCTTTTAAAATAGTTCTTTTTTTGTACTGCAATACAAATACTTTTACGTAATACAAATTTTAGTTCATCATAACAAATTAAGTCATTAAGATCAAAACTTTTATTTCATACAAGTGATAAAATACAATTGTGTAATGGTTATTTTTAATAATAAAAGAGTCGGGAACATTTTGGTATGCAGTATGCTGTTTATCAAACTATCGTATTAAGCTGGTTGCACATGGTTTTTTAATGTTACGAATATTTTGTATGCCCCTGATTACTTTACATACTCCTTTTGGGACATTATTCGGGCCTAATACTGATTAAGCTTAATAGTGTTCTGTAAAAAAATCCCGCATCAATGAAAAACCTTACAAGATATAGTTATGTAGGTATTATCAACTAGTCTTACTGAAAATGTTGCCACTACATCAATGTTCTGCTTTGTAATATATTATGTTATTTATTTTTATATTTCTTTACGGTTGTATAATTTCCTTCTTTATAGTGATTAAATTTAGGCCTTCAGGGAAAAGATGAATGAATTTGGTAGTTACGCATGTAGAAATGAAAAATAGTTAACACAAGAATTTATAATTGTAAATGGTTTTATTATCATCACAATGTATGAGGATATTCCAAAAAAACAAGTAGAAACATCTTCAAATAATTTAGTTCCATGATTAAATCCACAAAATCTGTACAATTCAACCACTTTTCTAAGTAAACCACCGCGATATTTTTATGTAGTGAGCACTATATATGATTAATATATATGTATATATATACATACGAAAAGTTTTAAATAATGGTCTCGACGACATTGTGCCTTATTTTAATTTTCTTTGCTCAATCCGCTGGCACATTTGAATCGGTTACTTTTTAATTTGTAATGGTTACAGAGAACCAAAGCTTATTTACGAAATTTTTTTGGCCAAGGTTAAATTTTAAGGTATGATTTACTCGCATTACTGCTTGTCACGCTTGTAGCACGAATGAACTTTGTATAGTAATATATTATAATGATTTTATAAGTCTGGTGCGTTAGCCGTTGATTGTTATTAACTTATTACCAAAGATGGGTTTGTAGGTTGAAGGAAATTTTAGCGGCCCTTTTTCTTCTAGCTTAATAAATATAATGTTTTGTATCTTTTATAAAATGCAAAGTTAACAATGTTTTGTTATTGAGAATAAAATGTGATTGACCTTAGACTTAGATAGGTGAGATAGAAAACATTACACAAACTGCCAAATACAAGTCAGGTTCCGAATAAAAGTTTACGAGTTTCAATATTTTGTAAATATCATTATAAGAACTATATCGAGTCATTTTTAATATTAACTGTTGCAATCGATCCTGTTGAAACTCGTAAATAATTACAAAAATCTCATCATGGGTGAATAAAATTTGAAATAAATTGTGGCATCAAAATCCATTACATGTCTTTTGAAATCCACCGCAAACACATTAGCCTAAATGGTGTAAAATTAATAATTGAATAAATTATTGTAAGACCAGTTGAGTTTTATATAATATTTCTATAGCAAATATGTAACAAAATGGCATTTGACATTATGGAATGCTTTAAAATTGCATTCAAATGTAATAATAAAATCAAGAAATAAATTTACAAAAACTTAAAATGTGTTTTAGTTATCGTGTAAATTTATGTAAACCTATCTTAACTACCCCAATAATTATAATACGCACATAAAGATTATTAGTAAAAATATGGTCCTTCGTTTGTGACACGTGGCAGTTATCTACCACCCCGGACCCCCCAGCAGAGAGGAAAGTTGCGCGCGTAGGCAAGCCTCCTGCGCCTTGGTCTTCACCTGTGTATTGCCAAGGTGGCAGTAGGGCAAAAAAGGGAGGTACCCTTTCTTTCTCCGTGGCCCCCTTCTGGGCGATCACGTCCTCGCAGAATGCAAGGACGACAACCCACGGCCTCTCGCTGTCCACCATTGCTACCTGCTTCTCTACGGCACTTCTTCAACACGTGACCGGAAATAAACTATTTCCGATTTATTTATTTCTGACCAGTAACAAACAAAAAACTCAAGATCACCCTTAAATCAATTAATCAAGATGGCGGACAATGTGAAATATTTTACACTTGGACGAAATAAAACGGTATTTTTCGTTATATCAGTTTTTCGATTAAAAATATAGATAGTAATACATTATATAATTGTGGTTTTCACTTTTTTTGCACATAAATGTATTGAATATATGTCTAAATAAGAATAATTTCCGTCAAAATACTCGGAATATAAAATTTTTTACATCATGTCTTCATTTGAAATTGAAAAACTAGCACTATAGTTTCATTTAACATTTAGTTATTAAAGAGCAGTAGTTTATGTGTATGTCGTAAGTTTTCTTTTACTTATAAAAACCATTTATCCGTTCGCAAAAGATTTATCCGTCTCTAACTTTCCCAAACAAACCACTGTCACATTCAAAAAGATAAACTTTAACGCACTTTTTAAATTGCTAGCGTTAACCTACTACCGTAGTCAAGTGTGATACGTATACATGCATACGCATTCCGAGTCTAAGGGTTAACACGTCCGCTCTATCGATCATCGGTACCTCTTGAGCCACGGCCAGGCTACTGGCACTTCAGTGTGCTAATTCTGCGATTAGTTCTCTAGCGAAAGACTTCGTTCCGATCGTTGTCTGCCAAAGAAACCCTGGGCATTGCGCGTTCCATTGGCTGCTGACCGACTTTGAATTTATGAACCAGGCACACGGTGAGCGTCTCCATTTCGGCTCCGTAAGCCATAACTGGTAGGAGTACTGGTTAAATACTTTAGACTTAAGAGGTTGTGGTATTCATGATTCGAGAGGATGTTTTAGCTTCGCGAATACCGCCCAGACTAAGCGTATTTCTCATAGTTGTGCTGGTCTAGTTTTATACTTTGGATAAGCTAGGTGTACTCCTGCACAATCACAAGTAATGAGCCATTCACGACTACCGGTCTCGCCACATGACTATTGGACATGATTTTCATCTTGTCAAGGTTTATATTGAGACTCGTTTCTCTCGAAGAATCATTCAGACTGGTAAGTATGACTTCCAGATCTTGCAAATTGTGTAATCAATTTGCCATTTCCATCTGATCGCATCTGGGCACGTCCCCCGCCCTCCCCCTTATTTCTTTGGTTGGTTGTGAATGAATCAGGATTAATATTTAAATGTCTAACTTTTTGTGTAGTTATATCGACACGATTCGGCCGCAAGAGCTTTGTCCGTTCAACTATATAGATATTGCATATTAAATTACAATAGAACGTATCGTAAATTAATGTTATCTCAAGTATAATTTTTTCTTGGATGAAAATCACATGTGAAATATTTCGACACTGAACACTATCACATAATACAAATCTTCTATAGTAAAATAAATATACTCTATCGAAAATTACAAGTGTTTTAGCTAAAAATATAAATAACATATTACCTCTTTAATCTGATTAAACGTTTTTATATTTTAAATATCAATATACAAAAAATCTCTAAATATAATCCCGAACAATATCTTAAACTAGGGACGTTTTGCATTACATACGGGTTGATAGATGACGCACCAACGATATTAAACATCACATTTATGTAATAAAAATAGGGGCATAGTTTTAGGAAAATTTTCCAATGTGACACGTGCCCATCTCATGTAAGCCAAACAAAAAAGGAAAGGATGTAAAAAATAATGATACTACAAGAACGACGTTTTAACATAACAGAAAATTGACCCGTGACCTATATGTATATTGATAAATCATTAGCAAGCTTTGTTATCAGCAGCAAATGATACTAAGAGTCATTCTTATGTATTCTTTAGCAAAGATAGTAGTCTCTTAGGTTAATATGGAAAAATATATAAGTGTTAAGGATTTGGAAGAAGCGGCGGCTTCTGTCTTACCGAAAGCTGCCAGAGATTATTACAAGAGCGGTGCTACAGACCAATACACATTGAAAGAAAACAAGCGCGCTTTTCAAAGGTATAAATAATTTATAAAACAAATTGAGCCTTTTTGTACCTGTAAGATTTTACCCTCCGAAGTTAAGACATATCATAATCTATTTTGGACATCTGACTGAACCTCATATTAAAGAAAATAATGTATTATTTTTATGAAAATGTGGCTCAGACAGATATATTTTATAACATATTCTTCTCATTTAATAGATTGCGAATTCGGCCAAAATGTCTCGTTGGGTTAACTGATTGCAATCTCCATACAACTGTGTTAGAAAATGAAGTTTCCATGCCGGTAGGGATATCGCCTACGGCAATGCAAAGGATGGCCCATCCTGAAGGTGAAATTGCAAATGCTAAAGGTACGGCAAACCGTTACATCATGTATTATTGGTATCTAAACTTTTAACGTGAACAACGAAAGTCTTAGTTAAATTATCTTTGACTTCAGCTGCGGAGAAAGAAGGTGTTATCTTTACTTTGAGTACAATATCAACAAGTTCGATTGAAGAAGTCGCAGAAGCTGCACCTCGAGCTATAAAATGGTTTCAACTCTACATTTATAATGATAGGTAAGACATATCTATAAATGCTTGATATAAATACTTGTCCGCGGATAATCTCTAAATATATCCTAAGGCACTACATAAATTGTAAAGCTTTTTTTTATTTACAGCGAAATAAAATATGTTTTGAAAAATTAAATATCCTCGTGACATATTTGGTTTTTTTAAATTTGTCTAGTTGTTTATCCACTATTGCGTTTTTCATGGGACCTTACAAATATTCCAAATAGCAAATTCCATCCGAAATTTGATTTAGTTTTTTTCGATACTTATCCCTTCATCATTAATATGATTATCGTTAATTTTATAGTTAACTGCCTGCTCTCCATGGTTTCCCCATTAGGTTTTATAGATTTGTCCAAAGCCTAAGTTAAACTATAGGTTAATCCAGCTAATAAACTATATACTTGTAAGTGCGTGCGTGTTTACATGTTATACACTGTTTTTTCTAAGCCCGGAGTATTAATACAACCGAGAAGTCCAACCTAGTGAAAATTATCGTTTAGATAGACAAGGCACAAAATTGAATACATATTTTTTAAATAAAATTGTGCGTTTAGCAACTGGAAATATTTTAGCATCAGATTTGTGCTTTAGGCGGCAAAACACAAAACATAGCTTTTGCTCTTTAGGTACCCACTTTTAAATTCCTTTTATATCTGATCTTAGCTTTGCAAGCTAAAACTTTTGAGTACCCTATGAACTTCATTAAAAATATGTTCTCCTATAGTGGTCTCTTTTAGCGGCTGTAAAGCTAGTTAGCATGAGCGTATATCCCAGGATGGTCTAGGAAAATAACCATAGATACGTTGCCAGTTAGCTGTCAAACAAATCGGTGTTCGCGTCTAATGCTATGGAAAATGATTTCAAACCAGCATACGGTCAGTTAATGTTGTTTTTATATCATTAGCCATCATTTGTATACCTCGAACAACAGTTCTTGCCCATCAAACAGACCATGTCATTAGTTATAATACAAAATAAGTACTTTACGTTTTTTACTATAGCACCGCTGAGGAATAACCGATGAAATGTTAGACTACAGCGCTTTTAGTCATATAATCCGCCTTTGATTAAATTTACCGTAATATAACAGTTATGATAACAATACTTTTAATAAATTTGTGAAATTATTTTTAGGGATGTAACAAAAAATTTAGTGCTGAGGGCAGAAAAAGCAGGTTTTAAGGCTATCGCATTGACAGTCGATACTCCGCTATTTGGTTTAAGGCGGGCTGATGTCCGAAATAAATTTACTCTACCGCCGCATTTGAGGTACGTAATATTTACGAAACCAATGGCTCAAAGCTATCAGTCAATAGATAACCGCAACTTGGCCATGGTCCAATGTCGATCAACAATTACTAAAAATAACATTGTTTGTTTAATTTAATTGTCGTAATTAACAACAAAAAAATTACATATTCAAGATAAAATTTGCACATAAATCTTTGCACATAAATTTGTCAACCATTTTTAGTTTTTTTTTTTTTGTTTAAACAACAAAGTAACATCATGTGCTTTTTTTAAGGCTTGCGAATTTCGAAGGTCATCTTTCTACGAAAATTCATTCATCTGGCGAAGGAAGCGGCTTAAATACATATGTTAATAATCTTTTCGACAAATCTTTAACGTGGGATGAGGTAAAATGGTTAAAAAGGTAAAACGAAACGTTAAAGTGATTTTACTAATACTTACTCTCTTACCGATACCGATAGTAATGGTGCACTTATATTATTATTTTTGTAGCATTACAAAACTACCCATTATTGCAAAAGGTATTCTTCGAGGAGACGATGCTGTAAAAGCTGTTCAAGCGGGTTGTTCTGCCATTTTGGTTTCAAATCACGGGGCCAGACAATTAGATGGAGTGCCGGCAACAGTATGTGACTTAGTTTCATATTACGTTTACCATTAAACAATATATAAATAGGTATAAACCAAAGTTCACATTTCACAAGCTTCAAAAGTTGTATGGGTTAAGCTTAGCTCGAGTGACCTCCAGAAATAGTAACGTAAGATTTATTTTGTCACCATACAGCATTCTCATGTTAGTCGTAGATACTTAGTCATGATGATGACTATCAATCGAATTGTCATACCAAAGCTTGTCCTTATATGGGTAGTAACATTTTTAAAACATAATCATAAACTATAATGTTTTTAATTATAATTTTTAGATTGAAGCACTTCCAGAAATAGTAGAAGCAGTAAAAAATTACAACGTTGAAGTATATTTGGATGGCGGAGTTTCGACAGGCACAGATGTTTATAAAGCTTTGACCCTAGGTGCAAAAGCGGTAAATATTTTTTTATTTTCCTTAATTTTAAAATATTATTTCTTGTATTTCTCTCTCTCTCTCCCTCTCTCACATACATACTCATACGTAGTAAAGTGTAGAGGACTACTTAAAAAAATAAACCTCAAGTTTCTAGTTACTGTGGAAGTCCTGGGTATACACTTACGACAAGCCGAGAGGGCCACTCTCGAGGTGGACTAAAAGCTTAACATAACATACATAACATAGAAAATTAACAATTTCATTGGTGTTGGCACCAATTAAATTGTTAATTTTTTAATTGCTGACTTACCACGTGCTTTGCAATGAAAGAAAACATCGTGAGGAAACCTGCATATTTATGAAATGATATTTCTGAAATATTTGAAGTTCGCCAATCCGCACTTGGGCAGCGTGGTTTTTTCCACGCGGGGAATGCTATATGGCACTTCGCCATCTATGCTGCGGGGGCGGTTTCGTGTGGTCCAACCACATCAAATTCGATTCCTTTGCCTGACCGGGTCGTGGTATGTACGTTAGTTTACCCACGGCCCGGCTATGGCAGCCACTTCGGGCTCGACTTGTGTGGAGGGGCTAGAAATTAAGCGCCTTCCCTCACCCTATGATTCCCCCCTCGGAAAAAAATGGAGGGGAGGCATCCT
>JAOCPS010000023.1:1353577-1365991 GCA_025505425.1 Graphium colonna | reverse complement strand
GTGTGTGTGTGTGTGTGTGTGTGCGTGCGTGCGTGCGTGCGTGCGTGCGCGCGTGCGTGCGTGCGTGCGTGTGTGTGTGTATATGTTTGTAAATATATGAGTATATGTACATTAGTGCATTTTCTTGCAATATTTATTGTATGTATTGGAATTAAGTCCGCCGATGTACGTAAATTGTGCATAAAGTATAAATAAATACAACTTTTTTATATTTTTACAAATGAATATCGAGCACGGAAAACATCCTTGAAATTTGCAGAGCAAGAATGTGCGGACGATTAGGCAGATATGGACACTTTTGAGGCTGTCTATGTGACTGATTGGTGTATCTAGGGTTTTTGCCATATCAATTTGAATGTGAACATGCGCAGGCGAGTGCAATCAGTCAGTTGTATGCCATATCCATTGAGGGTTATCTGTGACAAAGCGCATAAATGTGTATGTATGCATGTACATACGCATTTATGCTCTTTGACCGCCGTACCGATATGTTTGTTGAACGCCTTTGTAGGATAAGAGTCAGATCTTATTCAAAACAAAGAAAGCAAGCAAGCTAGAAGTGAATGCCACCACTCACGTTTATATTGTTGCAGCTGGCCAGCCGCATCTGTGCCAGTTGCGAGGCGGGCGTCAGATTCGACGTGGAGCCGAAGGGCGAGATCATCGAGGACATCGCGCGCTTCAGCTTCGATGGCGTCTTGTTGAATGACAATGCGCGCCCCACCTGTGTTCCCACAATGATACAAACTAAACGAAATACGTTTAAATCACGAGGAGACTTGTTGCCGTATGCAATACCTAGTAGCGCCCGATTTCGTGTATGACCCCAAAGCGACAGAAACCAGATTATTCCGATCTCAATCGTATTCGCGATTGTCCGAATCGACTCATCACGGTATCAAAGCGTAAAAAAGGAGTGTTCTATTTTGCAGACAAATTAATTAATTGCCAATTCAAGAAAAAAATTACAAATTGTCATATATTAGATAAAAAAGCATGGCATTTGTTCTTCCAAGATATGTTATATTTACGAGGAATACTAATTTATGCTTATTATGAGAAAACATAATTTTCTTTACGCAATTATTTTCCTGGATTCGCAACTGTCCAAATGTCTCGCGACAACGATTAGATAGGTTAATCGAGTAATAAATAAAAATCAGACTTGAAATAACTTTTTTTGGATGGTGTAAATAGTTATTTCAGGTCCAAATTTATCCTGCTTCCATGACATTGTTTGTTGCTTCCTCCCTGTTCTACATAAAATACGTATGCAGACAGAATTTTTTTAGAAAAATATAATTAATATATAACAATACTGGTTAAATTCCTTTGAAAAAGGATCTTTAAAATAAAACCCTTCATGTGTTTATTTTAAAAACTTGACAGACAAAATACTGGCTTATAAATTATTCAACCAAAAAGATAAAAATCCCAACCACAACACTAAATAGTTTATGAGCTTAGCACTTGTCATGTATAATGCAAGTCACAAGTTTCAACTAGGATAATGACTTATATCTCAATTTAAATGATAAATTTTATGGTCACAGAAATATTGTCACAAAAATCATATACATATACAAATCGAAATAAAAAATATTGTTAAGAAACGGCCAATTATATGTAGCTTTATTTTTTTAGCATTTTATACTACGCTATGCCTATATCGGTTTAAGTTTATTTTTTATTAATTTGATGAAATATTTTTCTATGGGACTGTTTTATTTTTTTTTTCTATACCAACGATTCGTGCGACAATATTCTGAAAGTTCAATAAGTTAGTAAAATAGCGAACATGCACTTAATAACAAAGGATTAATGTAACTGAACGCCGTGTATTGGAACCTGAACAAAAAAGGCCATTTAGCAACTGTTATGAACGACTGACAAACAACCATTCGAAATAATGAACATTAGAACGCAATACGTATACAAATCCACATTAGGTATGGCACGCTCACAAACAGTAATGTCACAGTTAATTACAAATGATTCGAAGCGAAGCGTTATTATCTCCTAAACGTCCCCTCCATGTCTCGCTCAAAAGTTCCATTCAACCGCAATTTGATGGCTAAGCTCATGTTAAATGATTTTTAATTTTGTTATTTAAATGGAATGAAACAACATTGGTATGATGCGACGGTGATTCCTGCGTCCGCTGTAAATAGTTCCTGAGTTTTAGAAGGAAATACAAATGAAATGCGCTACAAATAGCAGCGTTGATCAAAGTGTATGAGCTGTTATAGCATAGTTCAGCGATTGGCGCTTGATTCCATAAGTAGCGCTATAGTTTGGTGCGCTTTTTCTAAAGGATATTTACGTTAAGTGGCGCGACTCAAACTATTCTTTCACTTGAATGAAATTAACAGCCTTGGTATTCGAGTGAAATTATTTTTTCCTCGAGTCAGCTTAAACTCGAGTTAATGAGTCAACTTCACGCATAAATCTATTGAATAGAAATCTCTTGAGAAAAAATAAAGAAATAATGGGATAATAATTGATTATCTTCTGCTGCTGAATTTTCGCCTTTCTTTCATATTATTATATATTATTTTCTTTTTATGAAAGTGACGTAAAAAAATAGCCTGAAAGGCTAGAGTGATAAATTCCTATTAGAGTTGCATCACTAGTAGCGCAGCAGCATCGCTAGAGCTGCGAGTAGCGCACTTCAGAACGTAGGAAGAGAGAAGATCCGATAGAGCCCAAAGCCTTTGAAAAACGGCGGACGTCAGGGAGCACCGTGTGCGTATTGTTATGCAGTAGGGGTGGGGGCGGGGGAGATGCGCGGTCAGACCTGTGCGAGTAAGTGAGCGCGCAATACCCATGTGTCAAGCAGCGCGGCGCCCGGCTCGGCGCGCAGCCAGCCGCCCAGCCCGGCCAGCGCCTCCAGCTGCAACAGACCCCCCACGCTACACGCTACACGCTACTACACCTACTACTCGATACACACTCGACACTCTCAACTCGCTTACTTACTTGCTGCCTTCACCTACATATGCTATCTATACAGTCTTCCTTTATCCAAAATATAATAGACACAACTTAGCAATGCCTAATTACTTTCTTAAAAGATTTTTCATCTAAGGCCAACCTTTGTCAATTTGTCTTCCACAAAACACTTTTTTCTCCTTAATGGTGACTAAATGACAGTAGTTGGATTTTGTTTAACCTAATGATATACAAATCAACACTTCTATTTCTGATAGATTCGAATGCCAATAAAAAGCGACTCTCAGTAACATCAACGGCGAGCTTGACACCTGTGGTATCGAGTATTTAACATTAAAATCAGAACTGGACCGGAGTTAGTCCCCAAGGACCAGTTATTTAAACCGAATAGAATCGATTATAATTATCATCATACAATTTACAGGATCTAGAAATATGAATGGCCTTTGGTTACATCATATATCTTTTTGTCCCTGAATAGATTTTTACTCTAATAATCACTTATTTTAAAAATGTCTCAGTAAAAAAAAACATACTAATTTGGAACTACCAAAACATTACATTTCCATGACCTTTGATCAACAAACTATCAAAACTTTTGAAGCGACTGTGTATTTTCGTTAAATGATCATGTTTTTAATTAAGCATGTAAATTAATATATGTTTGTTTATAACAAAATCGATGAACTAACGGTTTGCTTTCATGCCTTAGTTACATATAAACAATATTGATAAATACAGACTGAATGAGCATAACAATCAATTCTTTGTTGAGAAGCGCACACTTACTTCTTTAGGCCAGGCCACGAATATCTTTTTTCAGTATAATGACCTTTGTAAAATACACAATTTGCCTGATATTTTAGGGAATGGAATCACAATTTTAGAAGTCTAAGTAAGTTTTAATAAATAGCTACTTTTTCAGACAAATTGCGGTACTGTAACAGATCAGGCTATTTTACTTAAGTCATATTTATAATGCAAGCTGTGCTAGTTGCGTAACAATAATTCTTTATCGAAACATGCTGCATTTCCTAATTTTATAGCTAGTACTGCAATTAGGTCTTAGAACCTGAATATGAAAAATGGTTTGTTTTGTTGATGGACATGGTATTTATAGATTGTGTACCTTTATACGCGTCCGAGCTGCAAACTTTGAAACCCTGGAGAGTGTACTTAACGCTAGGTCGCTTGTATCGATGTCGAGTTGGTGTGACTCCAAACACGCCAAAAATTTGTCCTGTAACACATTTTGTTTCTTTTAATATAATAAAGTGAATCCAATTAAAATTTCAATTTGGTCGACAAAATGCAATTACTTATATCTAAAAAAAACGTTAATTTATATAGATAAAGAAAAGTTCTTAATCAAAGTCAAACATACAGGAGGATGTATTGTAAGTCATTCTTAATACAACGTGCATGTGAGGATCATATATGCAACATAAAAATGTAATTAAAAATAAATATTAATATATCACTGAGTAAACATAATCGAAAGTTGAATAAATATTTAGACAACGTATGGACATGCTAGAGAAAACGTCGTGGCATGGCGAAAAGCGGTGGGACAGGAGCTATTTTTTCGGGTCAACGCCCGCGTTGTGCCATATGGTGGTGATGCGCTAAAAACGTATCCACGATTCATTTATTTATAAGGAGATTTGTTAAAAACTATGTTCCTAATTTTATCGCATAATTGTGGTGAGAATCGAGTTCAGAGTCTTTAACATCGTAAGTGACCTGTATATTGTGTTTAAATTTTCAATAACATAATTATTAAACAAAAATTATAGACATCACAAAGCTGAATCGCTATAGATTGGCTATTTCCTAGATGACACTCCTCCTAAGTCCACGGGAAGGACGCGGGTCGTTAAGTGACGATGACATCTTGCTCACCGTTACTACATATTACAGAAGACATGAACACCGTTACGAATATTTCTGCTGATATCTCTAACATTCTGCATAAACCTCATATGATATATTTTGTTTAATTGTCTTAAAAAGATAAAGGTTCCCATTATAATCGATTTTTTTATTTAAAGTTTTAACTCGATTATTTTTTTATATAAAGAATATCTTATCCGCCTCCGTAGCCTAATGGCATGGTCGCTTGCTTTGCAAACCGGAGGTAATGGCTTCGAATATCGCGAAGGAACAATAACTTGCTATGGTTGTTTTATAAACAATTACACAACATAAAAGAAAAAAATACAAAATAAGCATCACCCGATTGCCTGAAAACAAAGATGATCAATGCATCGAATGAGCATGTAACGATTTTTACATGCTCATTCCCTGTTGTCAAGAACACCTTTTGCAGTCGTTAATGGATGTTAATGCCTTCAAATAACTTGACAGCTATTCCGTTCTTCTAATACAATTTATGCCTTTGGGTTTCTAGAGGTCAGATGCCAGTCGCTCTGTGTAAATACTTTCCGGATTCAGGTAGTATTTGGTTGAATTAGTAGTAGTCTCAAGTAATTCGAGAATAAGGTTAGGAGCATGATTTAAAAGAATGTCTTATCAATTACTTCAATAAACCTCGGTTAAGCTGTTTGGTTTTAAAATAAATAAAACGAACATTTATTTTTATGACGTTTGAAGTTGGTTTTTATTTCCTATGAAAAAATACTCGTGTAGGTGAGATATCTATTAAGAAGATTATCAATGGTAAGTAACGATCCGAAATTCGATAAATAAATCTTGTTTTAACGTTTATAATATAATAGTAATGTTCTACACTACGTTTGCCAAATTAATATCAATTTAATGTTATATTACATTTTTATGCAATATATGGCGTGATGACCAAATTTTGCCTCTATTTGGACTTTCATAATCAGATCATCATTTCATAGCTATCTCGAGTCTTTTGTTATGCGCTTATACACAATTACACAATTTACCGCCAATAACGACGCAGACTGACGCTCTGTCAGGTGGGTAACTCCGGCCGCATTTTGTCCCGTACCCCTGCAGACTTTGGGAGTGTCATGAAAGAATTAGTAGACCCAGTGTTCGGATTCGACGTGGCATTTATTAAATTAGACAATACACATAAACATCGATGTTATGAGTTATTGTATACATTAAAATACTGTACAATACGTACGGCATCAGCTTTGCAGACAGTGTTGGCCATTTGCCTGCATAGCTGTCGAAGAAAATGAGATTTATCGACTGTTTCATCCGTGATCATGAATGAATACAATTTCTCTTTGAGCTCTTGATTGCTCCGGCACATAAGCGCGAAAACGTTATGACAATCTGAAACAATAGACAAAGATTAATAATTATATTGGAATATATAATAAGTAATTTATAATGTCAGATTGCTAAATTATTAAAAAGTACTAATAAATCTCGAGTTAATTTTTAATAACCTTTAATTAATGAATATGTTCATGTAATCATAAACATAGAAAAAATGTAATTAAGAAGTATGATTCATATTAGTAAGTATTTATGTATGCATATACTATTTACCTTCTGCTTCTCTAATATCTACAACGCGCTTAACTGTACTAAGTGGCATTAACGATATATGCCTGTAGGGTTTACTTGAGCCTATCCGCATTGTACCCATTCCATTTGTAGGACTTTTGTGGTTGAATGCCTGTAAAGAAACATGTGTTTAAATATTGTTTTCAAAAATATTATATGATAATTATGAAAGGATTTATATACTTTTGATCTCTTTTTGCACACTTCCATGGTGTCTGTGAATAAAAATAAAACAAGGTGATCTCCCCTGCCAGAGAGCTCTTTCGACAGTTCAACAACTTCGCAACGAGATACAAAGGACCGATGCGAAGATACGAGATGCGCCTGAAATAAAAAATAATATCATTGCAAAATAACAATCATTTATTCTATGCGACGGAAGTTATGGTGGATACAATTTTATGCAACAATGGGATAACTAAAATAATGCTAATAGACCTGATGTTTAAGAGATGGGAACTTAATGAGTGAGTATCCTTGAGGCACTGGTCAATGTCGTTCTAAGCTACAAATGTAAGGTGATAAGACATTAGAGTCTATTAAAATAGTAAAGTTATAAGCTTGAGATTACTACCACGCTATCTCCCTGCAACGGTGAAAAACTGTATCTTTGTTTACCTGTGCGAATACGTTTATTATGTAGGGCGGTTTTAAAACTTATCTATAGCAATGCATCACTTAGAAATCTGAGTTACATTAGAAAGCTGATTTACATTGTTTACAATCAAAGTTTACAAGCAAGGACAATTAAAGATATCTCTGAGACTAGCGGGTTTGGTCCATATAGTTTTAAGGCAGTTTTTGTTGAATTTTAAAAAATTATTCAAATGATCCGAGACCTTACACGATGGGATAAGTCGATTTTTTTTAAATCACTTTTCGTTGTAGTTTTTGGGGTAAAAAATATTTTTACATAATTTTAAAAACCAACCTTTGGATCTTCAATATACACCTCTTCAACAATTTTCGTGTCAATCAGTGCAGAAACAGCGATGTACGAACCCGGAAGGAGAAATTATAAGAGTACCTAGTAGACTACGGAACCCTAAAATGTTGCTGTCAGTAAGAGTGGTGGGAGTATACGCACTGGGCACTGGTCGATATCGTTGTAGATGTCGAACATCTGCAGCTGGCCCTCGGTCTTGCGCTTGTCCTCGTTGATGTGCGACATGACCTCGCGCAGCCCCGCCAGCGCCGACACCAGCGCCGCGTGGTCCGGGTTGCTCTTGTGCGTGTGCTTCAGAATGTCTGCCCAAACCAACAAATTTACAACATTATTTTCACAGAAAATTACAAAAACATACTTCAAACGCTTTAAAAATTTACCTTCGAGAACATTGATTTTTTTTGTTATTTTGATTTAAAAACAAACTACTGAACCAATTTCTCTAAAAAAATTTATGAGACCATTTCGGAAGTATACCCTTTCCGATAAAATAAAGAATTTTTAAAATCGGTTCATAGATGGCGGAGCTACGCGCGAACATACATTAAAATATGCATATTAGTTAAGTAAAAATTTTTGAAGTCGATTAGGAACGATAAAATGCACAACACATTTTACGAACAATAACTGCTCAAGCAAACAACATATGACCAGGTCACGCGTTGCTGTGGCTAATGCATATGTTAAATTATATTATACTAAAGTATACAATACTGTAAAATTATTTTTTACAAATAAAGACCCGAAACGTTATAAAACAAAATCCACAGGATTGGGATTTGAACTTGAGGTCAAATTTGAAAACAATTTATAAAAATATTCTATTTTCTGCTCCATGCATTGTTGAAGGTTAGATTTTTTTGGTGGCATTTGACTAAAACGAATTATTTAAACTGTTAAAATAAATATATGTAAACCAACACAACTTTATAACGGATACCTAAAAAGTGAAAAATAATTCTGGATTAGTATGATTGTAAAAAAGTGAGGGCCATTTGTGTAATCTTTTTCCTATATATGTAATATAATAAAAAATATTGCGACTATAAATTGAGATATAAACTATTTAATCTCTAAGACCATACAATGTGCAAAACATGGTTAAAATCGGCCCAGTAGTTTAGGAATTCATTGCGGACAAACTATGTGAAACAACTAGTAGAAATTGTGTAGCCCAAATTATGAAAATTCCTCCTAAACAGCTGGGGCAATGTCGCCCCAGCTGTTTAGGAGGAATTTAATAACATAAACACATACAGATAAATTATATATGAATAAAATGTAGTTTGCATAATTATGTAAGAATATAGCAAGGTGAAAAAGTAGCAAAACTTTTGAATTTATTCACAAATAAAACAAAATAAGTAATTATAAATTCTTACCATCTAATAACAAACTTATACTGGGCAACCGCTGCACAGGTCTTATCAGTAGTTCTTGTAAGCTCTGCCTGCCACATTCAGGTCTCGCCTGGCATATTTTGAGGAATGCATGAAATCTGTAAATAAGCATTTATTAATATATTTATCTACATAGGCATGAATAAATTGCAATGCTGGACATTTTTATCTTTTATTATAGGGGTAAAAGAAACACAATCAAAAAATTCCTCCTTATAAAGCCTAGACAATTTTCAAATGAGATACCTGATAATTAAAGACTTTAATTTTATGCAGGTCTACAAACACATTGAATGGCAACTTTGCAGCTGAATTGGCAACAAGTATGTACACCATACTAATATTAATTGATTTCATTTTTTTATATACTTTTAGCCAAATTTTTGAGAGAAGGAAGAGGCTATGTTATTTTTACAGAGATAATATAGCTTTTTCTGTAATATAAAGGTTTTTTTTCATAATGTTACCCATATAATAGGTAAAAGAATTTCTCTGCATTTTGTTTTAAACCCTTGTAAATATCAAAAAAATTAAATGTTTTCTCTTTAGAATATTAGTTTACATCCACATAATGTTAATATAGGTTACCTAGGGTTCTCACGATCACACTGCTGCAGCATCTCCTTGGTGTTCTCGAAGAAGTTGACAAAGGGCGGGTACGCCTTGACCATGTCAGGCGTGTAGCGAAGCACCAGCCGCCCGATGCTCACCTCCTCGCTCCAGTGCGCCTGCGCGTAGTGCAGCTCCTCCAGCATCCGCCTGGAACACATTCCTTATTAGGCCGACATCTAACATACGACGTCAGCCTATTCACCCGCAAAACATCTCACATCAACCACATATTATGAATGGCTCTTACCCATTTGCTTACAAAACAAGCCTCATGTGAACAACACGTCAGTCTTACATTCGCCGGTAAAACATTCCTAATTTAAACCACATCTCCAGTACTGCCTTGCCCACTAAATCAGAGTTAAATAAAATATGCTTGACTTGAAGGGGGGTTCCAAGATGGCCATTCCATATCTTGCAATTCCTAAATATGTTCCTAACTTATCCTGTCTATTCCATCCACTATTTGTCCATTTGCAATGGCTTCACATAGTGAACCATCTGCTTAATATCCAATCTATATCTATAAAAAATGTTTTTAGGCATATAATACTAAAACTATTTTAAGAACTTACTGGTGTAATTCATAAATAGGCGGTAGATTTCCGAAAATTATTTTAAGTTCAGTATTATTGAGCAAAGCTGGAATTTTTCCATTACTGCTAGACTCAGCATCCTCCTCAGCCATTTCTTCTAATGGTTGTTTAAACATCTGTAAAACAATATTTAATTTGAACATGAGTACAAAATAATTAACATGTTTTCAAATAGTATTTCATATTTTTCTTATGACCAATTTGTATTTTTTATATGGAAAAACAATAAGTAACAGAATATCATATTTGATACTTAAGTTGGTTGTTTATGTTATAAATAAGAGAAAAAATAAATTACAATATATGTTTTGTTCTTGACACTCTTGCAAGATTAATCATATAATAAATCAAACATTTTTTTTAGACATAAATTAAAAGGGCAAAAAATGTGCTTTTATTATATTGTCATAGTATATAGTTAATAAATTGCTATAGATGTCTCAGGGTGAGGCATGTAATAAAAAATGCAATAAGTTAAATTGATTATTTTGTAATACTTACTTTGACTATAGTATGTAATATTCCTACATAATTTGATTCTGTTTGTAATAACTCCATAAATACTTGCTGCCTTGGGGACATTAACTTTCGCACCACATTATCAGGTACCTCCGACTCTAAAAATATAATCAGTGTTAAATATGACACAATCTTTAATAGAAGTTAAGTTTTCAAAGAATTTTAAATATAATGTCCAAGGTTTATCAATACACCAACACTTCCAAGGTGTAGAAGAGTAATCATTATGACTTATAATCTAGTGAACCATCTGCTCACTTGTCATATTTTATGTTCCAAAAAACAAAATAATTCAAGAGTTGATACAGATATTATATTGTTAGTATCGTTAAAAGATGGTTGCAGCTTTTAACAACAATAACAATATGAAGAATATAAATTTTTAACAACTGCTTTATTACAATAGGTCAGTTGCAGCCTTTTAACACCAATAGAGCTTGGTGTCACACAAAAACCTTTCTAACAAGATATTATAATCCCATTCTAATAAAATCAATTTAGGAAGGTGAACAACGCAGGTCAAATAAAAAAGTGGTCATGAAAATGGAGTGAATACATTTGATGAACATATCCATAGAGGCAAGTCAATATCTGATATTTTTGAATTTACGACCAAGTTTATCTTAATCAATGAGCTGTTTGTTTACCTCTCAACATTTAGCTTCATTTGGAATGGACCACAATCTCACCTTCTAAAAGCTGCTTGCCATCCGGCGAGGGCGTGCAGTCCAGCAGATTGCCGGACAGGCTGAGCAAGACAGCATCGCTGAGGGACGATCTTCGCTTGTGTAAGGCAGCATCCCCACCGCGAAGTTTCCTTTTCCGCAGTCGCTGCAACTGCGAAGGGGTGCCCGAGGTTGCTTCCTCGTTGGTGGTGCCCGCCACGGCGCCCACGGACGAGCGTCGCGACATCTCTTCAAGGTACTACAAGTCAAAGGAATATACGTTATGGTGATTGATATATAAAGTTCTATGGTACATAAGTTTTGAATTGAAGTGTTTCGGGAAAATAGTAAGATTCCGGGGTCACGTCACTCGTCGAACGGAGAAGAAAAATAACATGAATTATTAAACAATGCAGCTATATTATTGTTTTTTAAAAGCTTATCAATTATTATTTTTTTATATAATAAAATATTTGCAATTGCATAAAACATGGTATTTAGGGGATTCTGTTACAATAATAACATACATATTATTTACAAATAAAACAATTAATTTATTGAATTGATAAATTAGCAAATTAAATACAGAAAGGTAGAAAAAAAATATAAGTATTTGTGAAAGGTTATGTAAATAAAAATAGTATTTAAACTTACATCTTTAAATAGAAATTCCCTCTCATCTTGCGCTTCTTCGTTCTGTACTGAAGCCCAGAACCACTCGGCTTTGACTATGTGCACTCTCGGCGAACACTCCGGCGCCACTCCTGTGTTGTGTACATCTACCACCTGTATATATGACATACACCGTAAAAATATGTGCCATTTTCCTACAAAAAATAAATTCCAACATACTTGTCTACCAGAATGTAAAACAATAATACTTTAACGCATCCCGTTTATGTCCCATTTCCATTGTGCATTGTATATATAAGCACCTAAACAATTTCGATACGCTAAAATAGGGCATGCAAGACGGCAAGATCGACAGATTCGAGAGGAGATAATGGGCGTTCGATGTCTCCCCTCGACGATGATATGTAGCATTTGTCTATGGCATGACATTAAGGCTAATATTTAGTAGTACTGAATTAAATGGTGTTAGTACCGGTAGCGACAGTCCATGGCATTGCGAAATGGCGCGGGCGTCGCGGGTGGGGGGCTGCGAGGCGGGCGGCGGCTGGTCGCGGGCGGGCCGGAGGGCGGGGGACGGG
>JAOCPS010000023.1:1342853-1353477 GCA_025505425.1 Graphium colonna | reverse complement strand
GGGGGGGGGGGGGGGGGGGGGGGGGGGGGGGGGGGGGGGGGGGGGGGGGGGGGGCCACGGAGGGGACGGCTTGCGCCTTCAGGTCGGCCCCGCCGCAGATGGAGTGGCGGTGCGTCCGCAACCACACCCGCTGCGGGGTCTTGAAGATAACAGAATCGTCGCATTCGTCGGCTTCAGTGTCCTCCTTGCGCGGCGTCCTCATGTCTGTGCTATCGATTGTGTCCACTTGCACGGGCGATATGTCCAAATTCATATCGTCTAGTTCCTTCTTTGGTGTCGAGACATTCTTTAAATCGGCCGGCAGATGGCATGGGTTGACTTCGACGGTGTTGCGTTCGGCTCTCTTCTCGTACTTCTTCTTCCTTTCGCTTCGGAAAGATGCCGTAAATGATTTGACGCTCCTCCTTAGTTTTGATGCAGATTTGACCGTCTTAGAGCTACGTATAGAAGCAAAGGATATATCGAAGAAGCCGGATTGTTTACTTATGTTGAGCGAGCAAATAGAAGCGTTGTCGTCCTCTCTGATTGGAGATGACGTTGATGCTAAAAATTCTCCAGCCGGGTCCGTTGGCTTCACACTGTCCGGGCTGACCGGCTCCACAGTTATATCTCCCACTGCCTTAGACACCGCCTCCTTTTTTGTTCTTTTGAAAATGGTGGGTCGATTCTTAAATTTAAAGGAATCTTTGATCTTTAGCCTTTTTATGGATTTCCAATTACTCTCGTCGCATTTGTCCGGTGAAATATTTGTATCAACTAAACTGACTTGAAAATTTGATTCGGTGGAATTTCGGCTCCTTTTTTTACCAGACGATATCGTCGTCGTCGAGTGCTGTAACTCCTTGCTGATTGTCGACGTGGGCAAGAGAAATCCCGTTTCGTCCTTACAATCTAAATCGCATAAGCTTTTCGTGAGTGACGAGTGGAGCGATCCAGCTTCAGTGAGACACTCCACCAAGTTGAAAACGTTCATGGACTTATTTCTAAACACTTCCCTCTTATCCTTGCTTCCGCGTCTACATCCGATAGTAGATGCGTATTTATTCTCTTTGCCGACATTTTTATGCGAACGGAGCTCTACGCCGTCCGCTTGACTAGTACTTTGGTTTCTGTCGGCGCTCGTGCACAGATCGTCGATAAACGATTTCCCTACGTAACTAAATATCGAGTTATCCGGTTCGTCTTTGCTTTGGTTACATTTAATACTGTTTCTGGCGCATTGCAAACGCTGCTCTCGTTCGTCCTGCGTATTAGCCTCTTGCTCAGTGAGCTTGTTGGGACTGCTGCGCCGGCCCGAGAGCCGGGCAGACAACCTACGGTACAGCGAGGTCTTGGGGGTGTTTTGGGAACGGTTTGGGGTGTTTCGGGTGGGTTTGGCGGACGTGTTTGGAGTGGTGGGGGGCGGGGAAAGGACAAGCGAACGACCGAAAGTCTCCCCATTGGCCATTACCTGAAACATGTGTGAAACACACCACGCAATGATGTAGTGAAGCCATTCCATTACAGACATGCATTACGATATTGTTACTATCGTGTGAGAGATAGTTAAAACACATAAAAGCGGCTACCTAGTAAACATCAAAGTTGTAGCACGTAATACTTTTTAATGATTCTACTCTCGCGTCATGGATGAAATCACGCGGGGTTGAGCAATGGTAAACAGGTAGCCTACACCTATGAGCAAGGTGGAATATAAACATTGATACATAGACGAAATATGTGCAAAAACTTTATGTAAAAGTGATTGGACAGTTTATGCGTAAATAATTGTTGATATGGAATTGCATGATAAATGTCAGTACATATAAGCGACATACACAAACATAACATATTCCGAGAACCAAACAAAATATTGATACGTATACACATCGAATGATATTACATGGGTGCTATAGCTACAGTGCGGTGAAGTAAATGGTAAACAGACAATGGGTCGACTTTGCGCCGTGCTGAATAGGTCGTGACGAATTAAAGTGATAGAACTGGATCGAAGAGTCGGCTATAAATGAAGGAGGCCCATTGTATGAGGTAAGGAAGGGTTCTAATGAAATGCTATAAAGTAATGCGTTCAAACGAATATCTATTTGAAATAAATCGTCCAACAGTATTGAAATATGCGCCAACTGTATAACAAATTCGAGTTCGTAATTACAACATCTGTTCGGAAATAACTAACTAAACATCAGATAGCATGGAGGACGGTCGCTAAACATAAAGCAATCACCAGCTAAGGTCGAATAGATACAGCTAAAATAATATGAAGGAATTGAAGTAGCCAGACCTACCGCTGCCTTATTCAAAATGTCTACAAAGTAACTAAACTAAACTAAGAGTTCTATTTTCATACCTCTACGTGCATGCTGATTTCATAACTCTAATATTAGTAACTAAATGTGTCATAAAGTATAAAAATAAAACGATAAATGGGTAAACGCTCTGTGATAATAATCATTCAAGGGCGATCTGTTTCCCATTAACTCGAAGATTGATTTATTTGTAGAATTCGATGCGTGAGCGACGACTTTTGTGAATGCTTTATTCGTGGAAGCGTTGTTGATATTTGAATTATGTTATTTTCATAGCATAAAGATATAAACATCCCGACTGACACTTATAGCCGTTTTAGAGTAAACCGGATAGACTTTAATGCAGTCTTGTATATTTACGATAACTGGTTTATAGTCTAATATTTCTCATATACTATGACAATGGGTATAAAATGATAATTTTCAATAAAATATAAATACTATACTTCTGGAATCAAAGATATTTTTTATTTAATAATGATGCTTAGATTTCTTATTAACGTCAAAGTATTTCTGTTCCGTGATTTAAACCATTCAAGATAAAAGAAGGCTAATTATTCTACAATTGGGTTTTTATTCGAATATATTTAATTGTTCACAGATGATCAAGCGTAACTTCTTTGTTATTGAAAATATGTCTACGATATTTTTTTTTAATAATAGTGCGATGAATTCAACAGACAATCACAAAAAAACTATAGATCAGCGTCTCAAAAGTGTCCACGACACAATGCCAAATTGTGGATTCATTTGCCTTGAAGAAACTTCAATCTTAATTTTTGACGTGTTCGTAAAAACAACTTTATGTCCTGCACGTAAGATTAAATGTCATAAGGGATAAAAATATGTTATAACTTTGACATTTATGTAAAACTAGTGATGATTTAGCTTTTAAGTTTTGTTCGAGACTGTGCATCTAGAATAAAAAATTTGTCAGAATAAATTCAAAACTTCAATACAGATAGATATTTTTAATTTTAAAAGCATCTTATATTTTGAAAAATACTTTTCTAAAATAATGAACAAAAATATTATTTTTTTTTATCTTAAATACGATGCCATCTTATACGGAGCCTTAGCAATATTAATAGTTAAGAAATTAGTACATCTATAAGAAACCTTTATGTAAATATTCTATACAAGACTACATCTGACGACAATCACATCAACAACGCTATCGTCAAAGCAAAACCAAAAGTCGTCGACGACCGTTACGTTACGGTCGTGCCATACAGCGAGTGGACATGACTACACGCCATTTCTATTACGAGCGTATACAAATTTAGCTAGTTGTATGCAAATTTAATTTTTCAGGTTATGACTTCCGTATTTCTTATAGCATATGGCATTTAAATCTAGTATTTAATAATATAAAAATGGACATTTCATGCATCTACATAAGTCATCAAAGAATTGTGATGATTTTGAGTTATATTTATTACAATGATTACATATTTTCTAAAACAAACGAGTTACAAAAACTTAATGATAAATCCGCCGCATCGATTTATTTCACAAGATTTTTAATTTTTATTTATTATCAAAATCTGTTTGCGAAAATCTGAAAAAATCTTTAATCACTCTGAGATAGAAAGATATGGATGCACGCAGTTCCATATAGATTGGCAAATAGATTTACTACTTTCGTCAATTTGTCAACATATTTGAGCCTTATACAAAATCAATACTGAACTGAAACTTGTTTGCACGTGGTAAGAGGTTTCAAGAACGCGTCTCGTCACGCGTCATACAGTGAGAAAGAAAGAAAACAATACGTATATTCACTTTAATAATATTGTTGTCTCCTTTTTGTGCTGTATTCGTCCTGTAAAGGCGCATGCGTTGTTTCTGAAATTTTAACCGTCAAAGAAGTTTCACTTCTGACATGTGTGCTTTGCACAGTCGTATATATTTTATATAAATTTAGATCTATAAATATTGGTTGTAAATGTACTCACTACGTGCGTGCAGTCGGGATCTTCCAAAGGACAAGTGGCGCCCCCATTGCTGATCAACACTTCTGCCATATGCTGCGTCTCGTCTTCAGGAAAGCCGATGAAACAGACACGTGCGCCGGCGAACACGCGCAGTTTGTGCTCCTTCTATGTATGGACAAACATACGAATGAACATATATATTTAATAGTAAAGTTTTCCTGACCGAATTACGGCTACGGCGGCCAATCTACTCCAAGATTAGCCAAATGCGCAGGAGATATCATAGTGCACAAGTGTACGCCCTGACTCAGGGCACTCTCTGTTCCTTTACGTTCATAGCCCGATGGGATGGATATCCTACACGACCGGAGAGAGATCAGGCGGAGGACTGACGTTTTTTTTACCCATACGACGCATGGAACATCTTTCATTTCAGGCAATCGGTTGATCAGACCGCGTTGCCATAATCCAACCAAGAAACAACAACGCAAAGTCATTGGTTCCTCCACAGGCTTCGAACTCACGACCTCCGGTTTACAAAGCAAGGGCCCATACCACTAGGCTACGGAGGCGTGGGAGGCTATTTAGTAAGAAGCAAGTAAAGCAATAACTCGCAAATGTGCTGCTTCCTAATAGGTGCTTAGGGATGATGAACTAAAATGGTACGGACAATATGCCATGTGACGGATACGTTTGGTAGAGACGTAATAAGTAGCAAATAAACGAGATTTACTACTGTGAACACAAATGTATTAAAAAAAAAAGGGACTGATGGTTGGTGGAAACGATTTAACGTGCTATATTAATAAGTGCGTCAAAAGTGCTTTAGACACGGTGGTCTAGTGTGATGACACCATAATAGCACTTCAAGTAGCACAATTATATATAGCCCAGCACATTTTATAATTTATCTCGATGTTACATGAATAAGGCCTACCGTACGATATTTCGTAATAAATGTTTTAGAAAGTGTATTAGTCTTACAAAATTAACCTCACTAAAATAGTAGGCTCAGAAAGATAAATTAGCAATGAGTAGTTTTACGTCATCAAGAACTGCATATAACTGCAGTTGTTCGAAATGCAATCTAAATCTTTGATATGATATCTATGTCAAGATGACATCTGCGTTGAAAAATTGACAGAACGATCGTAACCTACATATGATAGATAACGTCGTTACTGAAGTAAATGATAATGACGAGAGAAAATCCATATGCCTCTTACAATGACACTAGACCGCTTAATTATTTGGCTTTTCTTCAACAACATAAACATAAAAGTTTTTTCTGCAATTTAAATAAAAGATGTGACAGTAGATTTTTAGCCATTTGCGACTCCAAGACTATTAAAATGCAAATAATCAATCTTTGTACTTAAGTAGTCGGGTAAAGTGTAAGGACCATGGTGCGGCATCAATATAATTTTAAGTTGTGTTTTGTGCGACCTACCTAACCTAAAATTGTACCCACAAATATTTGTGTTGGAATTAGGTGTTAGTCTTTGTGTGATTTATTCACACATTCATGTGATTTATTCACACAAAAATTAACAGTTTGTAAAACGCTGATTTAGCGCAAAAAGCTAAGATCTTACAATAAGGGCAGCATTTTTTTGTAAACAAAAAAATACAACCGTAATGAACAATACGAGCTGAACACACTTATGCCGGACAATTAAGTCACATTACATGCATGTATAAACTCGGTACACCTGATCTCTTTTCGGTCGTGTCGAATATCATCGAGAGAAAGAGAACAGCGGCTGCACACTCGTGCATACACTTGTCTTCTCAATCTCTTGCGTATTCGATTGATAGCCACCGTGGCGTAGCTCGGGTCGATGGGTTACCTACGCTGACCTACCTGACGCTGAAATAAAAAAAAATCCAATTCGACTTACAATGACGGAGTCATCGGTGGCGAGGCAGGCGGAGTCGTCCCTCCGCTCCCAGCAGGCGTCCACCCACGACCTGTCCAGCACAGGAACCCCAAAACCCGTCGCATATCTGTACTTGTCCCCCGTCGCCGCCGCCGCTATGAGGTGCGTCACCTTGCTCGACATGTCCTTCCTTATCGAACCGCCCATGTAGTGGATCAGCGTTATCAGGTACGTCTGCGGGGACGGTATATTGACTATATACTTTTGGCAAACGCACGCGCGCAAAGGAATGCGTCGCGGCCACAAATCATTCGGTAAGCCGGATTTATTGGTACACGTGTTTTATTTTGCATGCCGTTTCGGGAGCTTTACATGCCTCTAAAAGCGTTTAGTCGTCGGTATGTAAGTCGAGAAATTACTCCAGTTAATAGTCATTAAAAATATCAACGAGGTTACTGGTTGCGTTTTAAATCTTTTTGAGGGATTTCAGTTACTCCATTCGACTGTCTTATGTGAAGACATTTTTCAACAAGCCGGCCCATTCATATGATTTCATACCAGCAAAAGATTCAAGGTAATACTACGACTGTCAACTAAATGTTTCTGTGTCGTAACTTTGTAAACTTATCGTAAAATTCAAGTTATTAATAGAAGTAACATTAAAGGTTGTATAAAAATATAATATTAATATTATTTTAATAAACATAGTAAACATAAAATGGTCACTTGCTACAATAACGTATTCTGAACAATCACAATGCTAATTTCATGAGCTCATATCATTGTAGATAACAAACAACAACGTTTTTATAAAGGAAAACACAATTAGCGCTTTATGCTATGCGGGAGAAACAAAAGCATTCCAGTGAGAAAAACGCGTATCGATAATGCAAAAATAAACAAACGTGGGAAGAATTAAACACACTCATCGCTATTTACCAACTTGAAAGTGATTTCATACTTCCTATAACAGAGCTCACTATAATTATTATAATTATAAAAAAATCTGGACGCCCAGAATTTACTCCGATCTTCTATAAAGCGAAATATGAATTCATTATATAAACAACAGCTGCTTAAAATTAACCTAATAATTGGAAACAAAGTCACAAAACCATAAAACCTCACAGAATTGTTTCATACGTCGTATTATATAACTACTACTGCTACATTAGAAATAAAACAATTTCTATTATTACTAACCTGGAATTATAAAATTTTTTTTATGGAAAGGTAGACAAACGAGCAGACGGTTCACCTGATGTTAAGTGATCCCGTCTCCCAGGGACACACGCAACATCCGGAGAGTTGCGAGTGCATTGTCAACCTGGGAAATTGGATAAATTGGTTTATTGGATAGGATGGGGTTGGAATTAAGGATTTGGAGTGAATAGGAGTGGGAAAAGAAAAGGGCATAGACAACATACATACAAGACAGCTATTCCCTTTATAAAAGAGACTTTATAGAAGAGAGAGAATTATAAAAGGAGGTGGTACTTCCCCGGGCGAGCGCGGCCGTAGAAGTGCAGCAAAAGCTGTGAAGGAACATTACGCTCTACGGCCTTGTAAAACTGGAATCGCCCTTATAAAGTCGGTATAAAATAAAGTGCGTGACTTTTGGGGATGTCTACCCTTCTTTATTCCCACTCCTTTAACTTCTTAATCCTAAACTCCGACCCTTCCTTTAACCCCCTCCAATAAACCTATTCTATACAATTTTCCAAGTTGACAACGCACTCGTGACTCTTCGGATGTTGCGTGTCTATGGGTGACGGGATCGCATACTATCAGGTAAACCGTCTGCTCGCTTGTCATTCCTTCCATAAAAGAAGCCAGTTTATAATATATTTAATCATTGTATTTTCTTTGTATATTTATATTGTCTTTGTGTTACATTGTATATGAGCTGAGAATTCACGTTATATAAAGCAATTATCGCTATCTATATATGCCTGCAATATATGTTATGGCAAACTTCTGAAAGGCTTTCCTTCTTTAACTTACTTCGTCTAACACCATACAAAATGAAATAGTATAAAAAGAAGAATGAATCTAGTCGAGCTGGTCTTTTATAAAGTTGTTTCTTCTCCAGTTGCCCACGGGTTTTATCAGCAAGTACTAATCTCCCTACATAATACTATATCTATATGCTCAACTTCTCTATCTAACTGCTCAGAAGAAAGAGAGAGAGTACGGAAACAACATCTAAACAAGTTGTGTGTGCGTTGTCAGCCTGGTTAATTGGATATAATAGCTTTTTTGAATAGGATGGGTGAGAAATATATTAAAAATTAAGTTAGAGAGCAGTAGTAGTTAGGTAGGTAGCAGAAGAGGGTAGTAATGGCCATTAGTATATACTGAAAAGTGCGTGAAAACTCACCAGTTCATCCTTCTTCCGGAACCCGGAAAAACATATCACGGCCCCACGCATCGCGAGCGAGTACAGGGGCCTCACGTTAGCGGGAGGGGGCTCGTCGCGTTCCGCTAGCTGCAGTACCGCCGTCGGACCCAGCACCCTGAGGGCAGGAAAGGAAAACTCTCTAAAATCATGAAACGAACGAATATATTTTTTTATCACAAAACATGGTGGTGGATACAAGTAACATAGGACATTACAATTTAGCTGACGAGCATGTCGTGAAAGACTGATGCGCCAAACAAAACTCAATACATTGTTGAGTCATCAGGTCTTCCCCCCTTAAACAGTAAAACAGTTATTTTACTTATATTAGCCTGAATTTTACCTAACTTTGGTCCTAGGATAATGTGTGCACATTTTGATATTTACGACACTATACCTTGTCCCGTAATTAGACGAGCAAAATGTAAACATTGGGGTTACCTGTGCAAAAATAAAAAGTTATTACTTATATATTTATTAATATACAATTATTTGCATATTACAATATTTATATTTGTATAATGTAATTTTTAGAATAGTTTAAACAAAACGGTAACTTTAAAATGGTACATATTTTTATGGTGCGAAACATTTGTCGACAAGCCATTTATTGTTATTCGTGCGTTTTTCGTGCTATTTCATGACCTTTAATATTTTGTTCTAAGTGCATTTATAATACGTTTGTTAATTATTTCGTTGTTAAGTTTTGTTCTTTGTTAATTTATTATATAGTTAATTTGTTCATAAGTGTTTTTTGTTAAATTGTTATTTTAATTATAAAATTGGAAGACATGGAAGTCTAGTCCCTCTGTAGTTCTAGATTTATCGACCGTTAAAAAAAAGACCTAGTGTGTTTATGACCGTACCAGAAAAAGTCATAGTGATAAATCAATACAAGCAGACTTATAAAGTGGCCTGAGGATGTGTCATATCGTTATTTTTATCCTTTTGTATATTACATGAATTGCATAGAAATAATGGAATTTATAGAAAACACACACACACGCACACGCACACACGCACGCATACACACACACACGCACGCACGCACGCACGCACGCGCACACACACACACACAGTGTTTTTATTTGTATATCAATACTTAAGATATTAATTACAATGAAATGTATTTTTATTGCATTGACATTTTGATATTATATTTCTTTACAATATTCAGTTTTTATCCACTTGTCCATTTGGTAAAACTTAAAAAATCTATTTTATTTTTTTGTTTTATACGTATGATGTTTTCAATGACTGCCTGCTTTGGTCATAAATACTGAGCCCTCCCCTTTCGAAATGTTTTATATATTTTATTTTATCTTAGTAACAGTTAATACGATAGTGTGCTAAGATATCGAACGAGTAAGATGGATTTTACACACAGACCATCAAAGCTCAGGATTTTTTAAACATATCACTATACGTAGTAACGCATTGTTCTTGACGTTTAATGTTATTTTTTTCCACGTGATGTGTAATCTTCATAGAGAGGTAACTGTAAGTAGTCTACCCTTCAGTAATATCTCTCGATGATTGACGTAGATCTTGCATACAAAATGTTGTTATTCGAGTCAGAATGATATCCAGTTTAATGTGCATCTTATATAATTTTTATGAAACATGAGTGCAATCAAAATGCTAGAGCTATTTTTAAAAAAGCGAGGAATAAAGATGACCTGCAGAATATCAATATAAAATTTATTAATAATCTTATAAATATTATAAATGTAGTTTGTTAATCCATCACGAGAAAAGGGATGAATGGGTATGGATGAAAATGACGGCGTAAAAATAATTTATTACCTAGACTATATATTGGACGGAATCGCTAGTTAAAACTATTATGACATCGGATATTGTTGAAAATTATAAGACAAAACGATACATTTTAATTTGTAAATACATATAATTTAAAAAGTTTCACATGCAAAATGTAACAACTGAGTGAGCCTTGCGGGCTGAATCTTAAAATTTCTTTATATCATCATTTCCTTTTTTTGGAACGACTATGGACAATTAATAATTATAATAAATAATTATGGAAAGATTAGAGAATAATGCACATATAGAGCAATGAAAAAACAATGAAAGCAGTAT
>JAOCPS010000023.1:1304342-1321907 GCA_025505425.1 Graphium colonna | reverse complement strand
GTATATAATAAAGAATTTGTCATTAAGTCAATTAAAAGATGTGGGTGTTAGAGCAATTAGTAAAAACGTAACATTACAATATTTTTCAGGGTTATGCACGGAAATGAAAGTGCGCGGAGTCGACCTAATTATATTAGAAGGTATGGGCAGGGCCCTTCATACGAATTTCAACGCTCGCCTTGCCGTAGATTCCTTAAAACTAGCGGTGGTCAAAAACGCTTGGTTGGCGCAACGCCTGGGTGGACCGCTTTTCTCCGTCATATTTATATACGAAGACAAACCAACGGAAACATAACTGTGAATTTTATCTTTCTCGCGTTTACAATTTGAAATCAAAGTCGTGCATATTTTGTGTACATTGTCTTAATAAATATTGTAAATCGGTAATGTTTACCTTCGTCGTAACTTCCTATCATTCGTAACGATCTGTACCAATGTGTTAATGTCTTGAGACATTTTGCGGAATATATTGAGTGTTACCCTGAAGAGTGTTAATTATTTGTGCACACATTAGTAACCATTCATGTAACTTATATCAAAAATTCATAGGTTTTCTTCCAGAGAGAAAG
Source organism: Graphium colonna (assembly GCA_025505425.1). Lineage (NCBI taxonomy): Eukaryota > Metazoa > Arthropoda > Insecta > Lepidoptera > Papilionidae > Graphium > Graphium colonna. Next base: position 1,321,338 of record JAOCPS010000023.1, on the reverse strand, counting down.
GAGCTTTTTACTTCTTGCATGTAAATTGCAAAATTACCACACAATCTGAATAGATACGAATCCACATATTAGCATCAGTCGCATCAACAAAGGATCTACATCCGACAATTCAGGTACTGGCACAACAAATTTAACTAATTGCAAGACCGTAGAAAGTTGAAGAACAGCAATTAAATAGCAACACAAATCGGAGGCTAAAATTTAGAACAAACTCGGACTGATAATACTGCTATCGATAAGAATTCCACCGAACTGGTTCAAATTATAATCGAAACCATAAATAAAATGTTACAAAAATTGACGAACATGCCTTTCTTAATTGGTTGGGCCGATTTTCCGTAGTAGCGATGAATTATACAGGTGACTGGTGAGTTACCTTCAATACTTTAACACGTTATGTTTTGGGATCACATATAAAGATTAAAAATAAATATTGATTTACCACTCATGCTCATCCGAGCGGAGACGGCGTGGCCGGAGCGAGACGAAAGGCGGAGGGCTGTGGCGGTTGTGATCAGCCGCCACACTTCATTAATTTATTGGCAGATTGCACTAAAACTATATTTCTAATTTTATTATATAAATATAATGACAATTTTTAATGCCGTAGGTGATTCACCAATCATCCTGTATATTTAAGAAAATCCTAATATTATAAATGCTAAACTGGATTTGTTGGATACGTTGTCTGAGGTACAGGAAATAATGCAGGTTACTAGGAGTTCATACTTCAAAACTACTTTTCCTTAAATCCGAGAAGCTTATTATTATTAAATTATGTCCGTCTTAAAATTATAATATTCAGGTAATTTATCTTTATCCATTGAACTAGATGAAGTAACCCTGATTCAATGCTACCAAGGTTGCGGGTATTTTTAGTTTACCAATCAATTATGATTTGGTGTCCTCAAGGACACAGGACCGAAATATGGTATAAACCGCTCTTTAAATTAGTAGGAGACTGGTGGACATTTTTGGGTAGGGCACATACAATCAAGTAGAATCTCCTAGCGAAGTGATCTGATCGTATCTTTAAATATTCACCTTATTTACAAACTAATATCATATTAAGATTTCAGCATACTTACAGCAAAGTCCGATCGAATTAGATCCGAGTTTAAGAATGGCTATTTTTTTTCTGTAATTAAATATTCGAAATTGCACAAGGATATTTATTACAAAATAAAAATCACAAATAAAGCAATTATTTAACTCCACTTACACCATGGAGAAGTATTAGAGAAGACACGGTCTTGTCGGCATTAGCTGGGAATAAATTCTAACTAGTATGGCTGTAAGTACTTTTACATAAAATCTTTTCATTTTTAATTTTTTTTATCTATTTTGAATTTGGAACACGTTTATTTTAAAAACTTCTTTCTTTTTCGCGCTATTTCACATATTATCGTGTTCGTCGTCAAATTACAATATAGAATGGGGTGTTATAGAAAATAGGATTGCAGTGATCGTCTTGCACAAAGTGAGTATAGAGCCGTCAGTCAATTCCAGGCACTTCAAAAGCTTGGGATCAGCAGTATGTTTGTATATCGTACTGTCAACAGATGCAACAACACTTCCTCTGTCGAAGAGCAGAAAAGATCAGGACGGCCGCGTGCTTAGAACTATAAAGGCTATTTATAAATGCTGTTATAGTTAGAATTTGGAAGCAAAAAATCTTTTCGCGAGAAGTGAAGATTCCCGTTAGGGCTCAGTCGCGTGTTATATATAACAAGTAGAGATGTGTCCGAGTTATCAAAACGTAACTGAAAACGGTTACGGGTACATATCGTTAGTTATTGATATTCAAAACTTTGTATCCGTTTTCACAAAAACTATCGTAAAGTAGTTAGTAACCAAACCTCATCGAAACGATACCGTTACCGATATACCGTTATTGGTACCACCTATCCCTTTCTAACTCAAGGTTGCTTATGTATGACGAAAAGAGATGGGGCGGTTACGATATAAGTTGGTTCATTTTCGGTATCATAATTTTAAACTATTAACAACCTTATACCTTAAACCATAATACTTATTTTTGAATGTGTTATTATGAACATCTTGGCTTGATAACTCGTAGAAACAAAACTTAAGCGAGACGATGATATAGGTATGTATCGTAATATTTGATAACGATATCAACACTTAATATCCGTTATGTTATCGATATTTAAAAAAAACGATAACCTAATATGCCTAATGACAACCCCTGAAGCACGGTGCTTATTGTCGATATAAAGGACATGCCCTAAATAAATGTTCACAATTAAAGAGAGTGGATCGATTGCGAAACGCCTACTGTCGCGATACGCAAATGAAAGACAGAAATATCCTCTTTACCAATGAAAACATTTTCACGAATGAAAATCGTGTTGTGAAACCTCTCAGCAATATGCTTTTTAAAAGTATACCGTGGACTTTCAAGGACTGCAACTGATCACAAGGCACGAACTACCCAAGCCTGGTTTGAAACAACAACGTTCCGTACTTTATAAAAGCTGAAGTCTGGCCCTCATCTAGCCCAGGCCTTAACTTTTTAAACTTCAAATTATGGTCAGTTTAGAGGACATGGCAGTGGCGAAATTTCCCTTGGAAACGTGCGTAAATTCATAGATTGGTGGCCAGACAGATTAAAAGCTTGTATAAAAGCCAAAGGTGGCCTTTGGCTTTCATAGTGGTGGGTTTTAAATGGAATATTATTTAATTTTTTGCTAAGACTTTAATAAATATGTAGGTACAAATTTTAGTAATATTACATTACTTTAACTATAAGTCTCTCTCTGTACTCGTTCTTCCTTGTAACTCAGTTATTTAAATAAAGGTATTATAAAAATTTAAATAAATGGTAGCTATCATATTTCTGTCCTGCTCACATAAAATTGCGTTCTATATTCGTACGCGCCTGTAAGGACAATAAAAAATATGACATTACTGACACGCGGCAGTACTTTTCAGTTATGGACGAAAATTTTAATTAATCGAGTCAATTCAATTTAAATTTTTCGCGTTATTAAATATGAGATTATTATTATTAGAACAACTACCAAGGACATAATAATCCTTCAAATAAATCAGAGCAGGTACAACCCAATGCCCAACCACCCACGCTGGTTACCTGACGTAAATCGACCAAAGATGGCTCACATCCAATATAGGAACCCCCAGTGGCAGAGAAGAAAAGGATGCCGAAGCTCCCACCTTCACGCTCATCTGCTGTAGTGATAAAGCTGCAGCAGGACGCAACTGAGAAAGAAGTCACATATGCTGCCATCCTTAAAGAAGCCATAAAGGCGGTGGATCTTGAGGGCCTCGGGCTCCAATCCATACGTTTCCGTACGGGGGTCAATGGAGCCAAAATCTTGGAGGTCTCAGGAGCCTCCAGCGAGGAAAAAGAAGATCAGATGACTATCGTGGTGCATGACCTCTTGCTACCCATCGTAGTTCACGCTATGGTGGACTGCGAGAGGTCGTGGGGTGCTGTCCGCATTCTGCGAGGACGTGATGACCCGGAAGGAGGCCTCTGAAAGAGAGAGAGGGAGGCAACTACCACACTGGACATCTGCAGGCGAAGACCATGGCGCAGGAGGCTGGCCTACGCGCGCATCCTTCCCCCCTGATAGAATACCCGGGACGGCAGATGTGGGATAGCTGCCGTCCTGTTGAAGAACTTCGAAAGATGCTGTGCTAGCACGAGCACAGCACCAAGTAGGAGCCTGAAGAGGCATAGGTCACGCCGGTGGCGGAACATTGCGTCTTCGTGTGCCCGTGGCTCCAGCAATGCAACAGAGACGGAGTCCCACGAGGCAGTAGTGGGGCAGTAGGTAGGCAATGCGAGCAGATCACCCGATTGCCTGAAAAAAAAGATGATGCGTCAGATAGGCATGTAAAAAGTCGGTCCCGGTTTGTCAAGAACATCTTTGGCATTCGTTTTAGGGTATCAGTGCCTTCAAATATCCTGACAACTAATCAATCCTTCGAATTCAGCTTATCCCTTTGGGTACCGGAGGTCAGATGCCAGTTGCTCTGCGTAAAAACTGAAATTTAGGTAATATTTGGGTAAATGCGAAGCCGACCCCAAGTAACTTGGGAAAAAGGCTACGAGGAAGGAAAAGATATAACATTAAATTATGTAACATATTAGCTTTCGGCCAGCCTCAGCGTTGAAATTCTTATCGGAATTTATTGCAAACAATATGGTCGAACGCCCGTGTAACTTTCTTCAAGTGACTGAAGTTGAGCCATCATAACCCGATGGACTTGATTTCACGGACATCAATGATGCGAGATCAAGCGCGGGGTCTTTTTTATGACTATCTTGCCGTATGAATGAATTTTATTTTGGCAATCGGTCAACTAATCCAACTAAAATATAAAAGCACATTAGAATGTTGATGTCCCCATAGGTTACACATAGTTACTACGGGATTGATTGATGCGCGGACATTATAACAGCTGGCCAGAGGGGCCTTTGCAGCTCCGACGGATGTGAGGTGGCCGGTGGCGCTCGGGGCACCGGACCCAAACCTCGTTTTATGAGTGGCTAAGCTCGAGGGCTCCCGGGGGAGCCTCAGCTCGGGCCGCCACTCTAATAGTGGGTGTTAGGTGTTACCGGATTGCCATACAAACCTACGACCGGCCTCCGGTTTATAGAGCAAAGCCTGTTTTGGAAAGGGAAGATGTCAGTTGATTCATATTTAAATCGCAGCAATAATATTTTTTCATATTTTTCGTCAATTTATTCAGACTAGCAATTCACGTTATTTAAAGTTTTAATTCAAACAGTGGCAGTACAATTATGTCTTCCTTTTAATTGCTGGGTGGTTTGAGAACACAATAACACGCAATCACACCAGTATTAATAAATTTATATCTATTGTTGAGCTTTATTATACAGGGTGACTGGTGAGTCACACCTTCAATATTCAAGGGCGTTATATGTAGGGATCAAATTGAAGATTAAATTTATTATTATAAAATAAATATTTATTTATCACTGAATAACATAGCCTAAAATAAAAATGATATTACGCAATTCATGTTCACCCTAGCGGACACGGTGTGGCCTGAGTGGCGGGGAGGTTGATGACATGCGGCGTGCTCAGCTGTGAGGGCACACTTCATTCATTTATTGGAAAATTTCGCCTAAAACTATGTCCGTACTTTTATGACATATCATTTTATTACATAATATCTCATAATATGGCAATCGATTACCGGACCATTCCTTTACTATCGTTGGTGACTCGCCAATCACCCATATAATATAATTAAATAATAAGTCTCAAATTTAGGTTTATTTTTAGGGAAAGCTATCAGATAGTCGACAAATTAACTTGTTTAGCCTTTCAAATTGTTCATTGGCCCAACCACTACGCCACATTTTGCTTTTATCTTCTTTCGATGGTGAAGTGGAAAGCATTAAAACATGTGGTTTTGTATGCCTGTTGGACTCACAAATGCCCCTAAACGAATAAAACTTCGAGTGTTCTAATTTATCTAGATCAGTTTAAAGCTAGGTTTAGTGGCTATAATAATCACAAAAACATTCCGATCTTTAGAGCAACGCCAATGCTTACTAGAGGTTTGTTATTTTAAATAAGTAAATGGCTAGATTTAGGAAATAATCTCTAAAGAGAAACTACAACTCTCTCATACGAATGAAAAGTAATTGTTGATTCATGTCGACGTATTTTTAATTATTATGACGTCGCTTATAGTTTCAAATTGATTTTTTTTAGTTATATATTGTTTATTCCACAACACTTATTTTAATAGGTTAATAAGAAATGAGAGTAACAAAATTGAATACATCATATAAGGAATCTATGGTTTATTTAAATAAAAAAAACCTACAGCATATATCATATTTGTGAACAAACTGTAATCATCAGTACATACATAATTCATGAAATGCATGGGAGTTGTGGTTAACAATCAAATGCCCGTATTACATGATCACTGTACAAAAAACAAATTGCAGAAATGTACATAGGTTATAAAAAATGCTACCTAAAACTAAGAAATCATAACTTTTAAGGAAATATAAACATACCCCATTTTGCTACACCATGTTAAGGACAGTTCTAAACTTCGTGCCACATTTAGAATGGCTTAAACCAATGGTTCTCAAAGTCAACAATTCATTAAACGTTTCATCTTACGATTAAGATCGGTTGAGCCAAGCGATCATTTTGAACAATAAATAGGCGAGGCCTACAGCGTAAGCTATCTTCTCTTTCTGTTGACGTTGCAACTGATCCGCTTCGATCGACATGACGCGTCGGTTTAATTTGACTATCTGCCTCCGCAAATGCACCAGTTCCTCCGCCGTAGATAGCCCTTCGCCATTCCCCATTGGGGGAGTAGGATCTCTGAAAGCAGAAAAACAACAAAAAAGTTAAACAACACTATTTGTACTTGTACCGGTCTATAATTATTTTAAAATTTTATTAAGGAATAAAATGCACGTGATCAACAAATCGCGGAAAATATATTAAAACGCATAATGCTCACTAAGTTTAAATCACTAACGATATTAAAGGAGAGTAGAGATGTAATAAAACTAGAGGGACGGACAGTTTTCGACCAAACTTTCCAATAAATCAATGAAGTTTGGTGGCAGGACGGGGCGCCTGTTCGCCAGTACGCTTGCCGGCTTTCGCCTCACTCCGGCCGCGTCGTATTCGCTAGGATTAACTTGCTTTAGATTACGTTTACGCAGTAGTAAATTAATATTTAATTTTATTATATTTTAATTCTTCATATATGATCGCCACATAGAACGCCCTCGACTATTGAAAATGACCTGTATATTCGCTTTCTTTAGGAAGATATGTGACGAACGTACAAAGGGGATAGCTCGAATGCAATAAATACGCTACACACTTTCTACAACAGAGATAGTATGGAGAATTTCGAAGACCAATCTTTAGTAGAGAAAATCCTGGCAATAAGATCATCAAGACAAGTTATTTTTCCCAGATTTCTACCTGCTACTTTGATAATAAAATGTATAGAACTTTGATGTCAAATAATAATTACTATGTTATATTATTATCTGATAACTAGGCTTGATGTACCTATAGCATTACTTAAAATACTTGGCGACTAATGCTTAAGCTTTAAGCTAATTCCGATTATTATATAAAACTTTACTTTTATTGCCTTTTAGGTGATTTTAGTGGTCATTATGATCGCTGATATGGCGTCGTGTAGGATTCCTTCAAAAATGCGGTATGCACGAAGAAATATCATTTCATGCACCTGGATTGACAACTAAAACATTTTCACTGTTCTAAAATGACAATTGGAATGACATCGATCAAAATTTAAAATAGAATTAAATAAGTTTTTCGTCTCAAGTCGTCAATCAGTCACATTCAAGATAGTATATTCACCATTTATATTATATATATTTCATCATATAGTTATTATTTTATAGTAAAATTCGGTTTAATAACGAATGATACTAAACTGAAAAAATACTAGACAGAATACCTCACAGGCTATAGTGATTGTAAGTATTTATACATTAAATTTAAATGGACATTACGCCTTGAGCAAGATTCAACATTAAAAAATGTAAAAGTATTCAAAAGTCACGTCATACAAAATTAAATAAGAATACAATTTGTAAACGCATAAAAGAAAGCCCAGTTTCATGTTTCTGGAACAAGATATACGCAATACAAGTAAAGATCCTTTTAAGCGACGGTATTTAACTAAATATTTTTTACAAAAAGGATAGTAGTGGATTCTATCTAAATTAAACAAGAAAGATTGAAACTCCATGAAAAAAAAAACTAATTGAGTGTTGTTTTCGTAAACTTTCAAAAAAAAAATTCTAAAAGACATTCTTAATCTGCGTTAGTAGCCTAATTTTAAAGCTGAAGATATAAATATTGATAGCTATTGATAGATTCCAATAATTATCTTGTATGTGTTATCGCGGCCATTGTATCTTTTCCGTGGAATTATGCAATTATGAGGGAGTTTACCTTACTGGCTGACATAGTTTCAGTTTACAAAAAATTGAGTGGCAATTTGCTGCGTTATAAAGGAAATCTACAAGCTATAAAGATGCTAATGACAAGTTATACTATACTTTAATGCCCTGTCATTAAAGTGTAGTACAACATAGATTTTTAAAGAAAGGGATGTTATTTCTCCTATTTGTGTTAACCGTAAACGCGTTTATTCACATAACAGAGTACTTAGTCTGCTCGCGTCAACTTCGCATATTATATCACGCTGGAATCTGATAGAATCGAATCGGTCAGCATCTGGACTGTATAATGTCGCCAAAATTAAATGATAAAAATACTAATATTCACTTCCATTATCAGCGGAACAGCGACCAACATAACTTTGCAGTCTTCCGCTGTATATCGCATAGTTTGATAAGATTTGGAAATCTAAAAAATGCTTGTTTGCCACCAATAGATTGCTTAAATATTTGGCAATTCAATTGAAAAATTCAATCCAAACAGACCTCGAGGGTGTATCGTTCGCGTAAATACTTCATTTACGGCATCACTGGTGGTGATCATTGACGAGACGTTCATCTGTAGTGGCGGGAAATTGTGCGTGAGCTATTCAATATGCGGCTTTAAATCTACGGTGAACTGCACCAGTGGATGTTCCATATGACACTAACAGTAACAAACTAAGTTACAAAACTACTAGTACTAACTTATTACTTTACAAGTAAGGATACATGCACATGACACTACTTCATTTTCCCGGCATCAATCGATTAATAGAATATTAATCGATTGACACCGGTCAATGCCGTAACGATCAATGTACACAATCACGGCATCCGTTAGCTGACTACATCTCTATTGTTAACTAACGCCGGGCCATACGAAAGATTCATTTAACATAGAAATGAAGGATTTCTATAGGTAGAATAGATAACTCTTTATAAAGTTGGCATGAAATAAAGTATGCATGACTTTCAGGGATGCCCTTTTCTTGTCCCTCTCTTTTCTCCTCTTAATCCTGACCTTATCCTATCCAATAAACCTATTCTATCCAATTTCCTAGTTTGACAACGCACTCGCAACTCTTTGGGTATTTTTTTTTTATATCTAATATTAGTTTGTTTTTGTTCACTACTACTTCAAGAGAAGAAGCTCATTTCCAACAAATAATAATAATAATAGGAAATAAACTTACTATTCATAGAACTATCATAAACATGCTAGTTATTTACGTAACTTGCAGATATCGAGTACGTATGGTCGTGTTGAGAATTGAATACCACTATTATCATCGAGATCGAGAAATATTTTATATTAACGCATCATCACGTATGTAACATTTTCCGCGTCACATCTCTCGACACGTGTTCTTTTATGATGTATTTTATCATAGCACAGAGTTGTATTAGTCCGCCCGCTTTTAATCGAAAGATGTTTTGCTAGATTCAGACAACATTTAAATATACAATATACAGTGTAAATTCCATGAAACGTCACTCGACTTAACAACAAATTCCCTAAAGCGTCGACATCACATGGCATTGATTGGTTTAGCTTGCCTTGCATACAATGATACCCTCTTCCCATTTAATGACAACTCTCTACAACGTCATAAAATATACAGTCCCTTTAGTATCGTTATATAGTTTACACTGTATTATAACTTATATGTGAATATTATATTTGTAATTTAATATTAAAGCAACATTACATTATGTCGATGTTTTGCTTCATGTTGGCCTATATATACAAAAGGTAAAGTTAGATTGAACTGAATTGCTAACCATCCAGTTAGGGTTCGAATACCTCGCTCCGAAGGCACGTAGCCAATATTCAAATTTAGAACAACCTACTTTTGCATATTTATATCCAAACTAATACGCCTCTTTTTTAGCAGTTAAGCTATGCTCAGACAAAAAGATAGGGTAGGTGTATATGAGGTATATGAAATGCATAAAATACAATTTTTAGGTATAATTTTGATTAGCATACAATTTATATAGGATATTTATATAGGTAGGTAATATTGAGATTTTGTAATCAAACAGGTTCTTGACATCACTATAGAATGAAACATTAGACCCAATATTAAAAATGTGATTTTTAAAACATTAATCACTAGTTGTACCTTTTTTATCAGCCATACACCTTGGTATAAACTTTACGAAACATTATGATATTAGGTCTTCTTTTAACTTGAGCTCTTAATGTTAATTTTTCTCCTACTAAAGTTATAGACTGTTGTCTTGGGCTTTAAGCAAAAGCAAGCGTTTTACTTTGCCTTTGTGACGCGTGAAATTCTTGTAAGCAGGATTTTTTATTAGTTAAATCACTACAATAACCAAATGTTAAAACTGTTCTGAGGCCGACTCACGCGCAAATGAAAAATTATCATCGTCTTCATTATTGGTCCGTATAAATTTTTCTTTAATAGTCTTTAATTTAATAAATGGAATTGCAAATCATATCAAAAAATGTAGTTAAATTACGGAATTTCACTTTTGATTTCATATTAAAATTTTCTGTGATTTAATTTGTTCTTTAACTTTTGAGACACATAGATGTCATCTTATAATAGTAGTAATAATCAAACCTCAAGATAAGTCGAGACTCAGTCATGGTGGACTCGTTGAAGTCACAACGGGGAGTAACAGCTCTTGCTCCGTCACCCTGCGAGCGTATCGTGCGTTGCCTCGGGGGAGAATTTGCCATGTCAGCAGGGAAGTCATCAGCGGAAGGGAAGTAGTGCTGGTCAAGGGTAATCACACGGGGCGGCGTGTTCACGCGGATCATCCCTGGGTCAGTGGGCAGCACCGCATTGTCAAGCTGGATCTCCCTCGGAGGGGCCTTTGTACCTGGACAAAGATGTTATTTTTTTGGTGTACAAGCATTACCTTAGATAATTTTATCATACTACATTTATAACGATTTTTACTCGCAGGAGTTTTAATCACTAGAGAATGGTAATTTATGAAACAAGAGTAAAACAAAATTAATCAGGTGCAACATTTTGTAACAAATTAGAACATGACTGTAAAAAAAGATGTGCTTTCATAGAAAGCGATAATGTAGTAATCGAAACATTTTGTTACAAGAATATAAAACATGATCTTACTTCGACAATATCTACACTCAATAAAAATATATTTTTTTCTTAAAATCTGATCATTTGCAAATTTTTTTTAACAAACCATCCTATTTTTTTTGAATATGTATAGTAAATTATCATTTTCCATCAATTAAAATTATTTGCAAGTAGAAATTGTTATAGATGTATTGTGATAAAATTACTTTAACCTGCACTAACAAAGAAATCTAGGTGGCTCATATTCAGTTAAGTGAACAAGATAGCTCATGGAAGATCTTTCAGTACTTTCTATGAGTAGTCTGCATTCAGAAATTTGAACCAGATTTCATGTATTATGATAGTTGACTGCAAAGAAAAGTTCTTTATAGATGCATATCCAAAACACTTTTTGTTGATGTAAGTTCATTTGTTATATTTTTAGTTGCCACACATCACAAGGGTTTAAGATTCATAGTAGAAGTTAAATATGAAAGGAGAGAATTTCACATTTTAAAGCCATCTAAATGAGAAGCCTTATACAGGCAAGAAAATCAGCTGTTGATAGGTGCCATGCCTGATTGCATGCCAACTTTTCCCTATGAAAAAAATGTACATATTTATATTTTGCTATTACCTGAGTGCATTCATACACCAGCATAAAAAAGACAATGCTTCAGTATTTAATCTCTCTTTACTTAGTTATTTTAGTTTTTTCCTATAATGTTTATTCATAACGAAAACAAAACTCCCATGTCAATTTTGCCTTTGTCACCATAATAGTTGCTAAGTTCCAACTTAGTAAATTTAAGGTAAATTACAAAATTGCTGATTATAATGGATGTTTAGATGTCTTATTGATGAAATGTGTAAAAATGACATGGTGGTTTGGGAAAAGCTTTTTAATTAATTTGATGTAATAAACTTTAAAAGTCTTTTCACCTTCTTTTCATTGGCTGTCTGGTTGGCACATTTGCTAAAATGTTGGCTGTGCAGTCACAGATTGCGGATTTGATTCAGACCCAGTAAATGTTGTTACAACTTACAAATATTTTTTTCAGCTCTTTGTGTTTGTCTTTGTGCAATTTGTTTGTAAAATACCCTTGTACAATAAAGGTATCTATTTTAAAGGACAATGCCCAATTTCTAAATGGCAAACTGTACCAAGTTGCATCACATTCAAACATGTTTTTTTGGAGACTAGACTTATTATATTAACTACTACAGAAGTTATTTTCGTAAAAAAACTCCAAGTTTCGGAGATATTTGATAAATTCTAAAAATAGATTCATAGAAAATAGCTTCTACTGCATTCTACATCACAATGACAAATTGCCCAAATGTCATGAAGATTAAGCAAAATTCAAACTTTTATACTTTAAATTAAATTCTGTGGTTAAAAATCAAATCCATGAAGTGTGATGTTCTAAGAAATTATGAAAATAATTACTATATAATTTTTATCTTGATGCATGAAAATTTTTGGTACCACTTTTGGTCATTGTCCTTTGTCCTGTAAAATAACTAATTTTATAAATAATATGAATGTCTAATATGAATTCTCCTGTGGCTTTTTCTTTTTCCTTTATATAAATCTAGTCTGAATTAAATATTCTTAATATATTTTCACATAAAAATAGTCACACACTCACAGTCAAAGAGAAATTTATCATTCATCACTGCTCTATATAATAATACATTATTATTAAATACAATGCAGAGATAAATGACATGACAATTAATTCAGTTCTCATATCTATCATGCATCTGAAAATGTTGTTCTTAGACTTATAAAACATACCTATATGCTGGTCTTGTCCAACAACTAATATCCTCTCTGGTACTTTCATATCAAATTTTTCATTTGCATAGTCCCAACCACTCACTAACCCATTGGGTGTATTTTCATCATCAACAATGTCACCTGTTGCCTAAAATTAAGTTATTCATAGAGTCATCACAATGACAAACAATTAAAGAAATAAAGAAAAGAAAATATCATTACTATAGTTAAGGTAGTTACCCAGTTTTTAAACAATATTAATAACAACATATAATATTTAATACATCTAATAGCATTTTTGGGTCAATATACTCACAATGAAAATATAACTGGATAAAGAATTGCTAATATTAGTCATTTTCATAAAATGATTACAAATTAAACAATAGGGAAAAAAATAAGTCAAATTAATTATCCTATTCTGTTAGTTTTAGCTGTATTACGGAATATCTAAATTTAACAAAACTTACCTTAATTCTTTGTGGCACTGTCATATTATGGCTAATAAGCCGCGCATATGCCTCCTCGGAAGTAAACTGCATCTTTTGCTACCTTAAAACGAATTTTGTTAAAACGGTTTATTTTGTTAATAACTAATTACTATTGGTCATTATTGTTTCGTCACGATTTTAAAATTAAATAATATTGTAGTTATTAATGTACCTACAATTGAAGTTATTAGAAATTTACGTCACTTATATGAGACCAATAAACTTTATCTTCAAGACAGGTATGAAACTATTAGAACGATACTTAAGAAATTAATATGGTCGTTACTCACTATATTATCTATCTTGTATTTAAGTTTATTCCATTTGTAATAAATTAACGAAAGAAATAAGCAGATAGAAGTACTTCAAGTTAGAACTGACAGAAACAAATTGATGAAGAGTTATAGAAACTTAACGTACAGATAAAAGTAAATATCGGTAAAAACTGATTTTGAGAATGAAAATAAATAAAACCACATATTATAATAGAATTTAGTAAATTTAAGAAAATTTAATCACAATTAGACGTGTAATAGTGTATTTATACGTAATGCATCGTGAGAATCTTATTTAAGGTTGACGATTATCAAAGTATAATTATATTTATTATTCAGTGTGTCATTATCTAACCCGCTAAATGGATAATGCATTATTTAATTTCATTTTATCCATTTATCGTTAAATAATTAAATTTGTTTCTAAAATATCTGTTTTAAAACGCATTATATTTTATTTATTTCTGAATGCATTATCATCGTCGCCGTGTTGAACTGTCATTGGCGGTTTGTCCACTTTGATTTTGATGTGATAGTAATGGGTTTATTTTCTATCAAGTTATTAGTTAAATTATAAAACCAAAATTGAAATTATGTATAAAAATTTCAAAACACCTCTTAATTACTATTAAAAGTAGTCTTAAAATTATAACCATTTAATTTTTAATTGATTTGTAAACAATGGGAGTCACCGGCCTAAAACTTTATTTAGTAATTTTAGCCCACGTTCTTGTTTTGGTATCCACCGATCCTGATCCACCGAAGCGAGATGAAAAGAAGGCTAAAGGTGTTACTACTTTTGTAACAGCAAAATGGGAGGCTACACCCATGGTTTTGGAGCTTGCCGAATATCTCTCCGGCGAAAGTTCTGATCTGTTTTGGTCATTTGTCGACGGAGTAAATTCTTTAAAAACCCCTCTAAATGACTTGGGTAAGTTTATATTAAAGTTTATATGAAATAATTAAAAAAGAGTTCGTTGTTTCTGAATTAAGAACAATGGTTCAAAAAGGTGCCCTTGTCTTTCAATTATTATAATTAGACACGACCTTAATTTTTATATTATGTTATAGTCGTAGATTCCTAACAGGGATACTTACAGGTTAGGAAATACATCATATTATTTTAAAATTCATGATTTATGTATGTTACTAAATTTAATAGTAAAACTTGTATTGTAGAGTCAGACAAGCAGATTTATGATGCTTGTATTGGAATTGCCAGTACATTACTGGCTCCAGCACAATTAAGAATGGCTAAACTAGCCCTCTCAATGCACTTGACGTCACCATCTGTTCGCATGTTTGATGAGATTGCAACACAAAATGGGGCAAAGGATGTATCATGTGATTCATATGTAGATATTGCTTCAAGGAAAATATGTGACATAGATGCTCTAAGGGATATCTTAAAAGAATATAAGCAGTATGACCCAGTAAGTTATATATTTAAGACTATTTTGTGTTTTTTATGTAAAATGGATTTCAATATTTCATCATAATGTTTATTCACATGATTAGACTGATATTTAAATAGTTTCATTGTTTAATAATTTCATTTATTAAATTCCCTTTACTACTAATACTGGTCAAATTGTGGTAGAACAATGTCCAGTCATGAATATATAATTTTTTTTTATCGAACAATTTGTTATAACATTAACAAAAAAATATGGTTTTCTTGCAGGAGAAATATATTTTAGAGACCTATTCCTTGGATCATTCTTATCCAAGCAGCGACAACAAAAGTCTTACGGCTATTTTGTATGGAGAACTTGGGAATTCCGACTTTACAAAGAAGCATAAACTTCTTGCTTCATATGCAGATAAAGCTGCAATAAATTATATAGTTAGATGGAATGTAAAGGTAAAAAGTAATGTTTTTAAATATATTATTTAACTTTTCTAGGCTATATTTAATGGACTTTGTTTTTAGCCCCGAGGCAGACCAAAGTTAAGACTTTCAGGGTATGGTGTAGAATTGCAGCTCAAAAGTACAGAGTATAAAAGCCAGGATGATACAACCCCCAAAGAATCTGATGCTGGTGAGACAGTAGAACCTTCAGTAGAGGAAGATGAAAATGACCCTCAGAATCAAATAGATGGCTTTAATTTTGGAAGACTCAAGTAAGTTTATTTGAATGGTGTTTTGCACTAGCTAATATTCTAAATTTACGTGTTAAGCCACAAGCTCAAATTTATTAATTAATGAAAATCTTAATGAGATCTAAGAATTATAAGGTGTTTATCAAAAGTTCAAAATTCCTATTTAAATTTATTTTGCCTATTACAGCTTCTTGTGAGGCTTCATGAAAATCATTTCTTCTTCTAAGCATAACATAAAGATGGATAATACATTTTACCTTGATATGATTGGATTAGAATAAAGACAAACTTACTAGTCCATTACTTTACACATACATCTTGCATGATTCAAGAATTTAAGAAGCACGGTTGCATAGAGAGAAATGTTAAACACGTTAAATCTTATTTTGCTATATATATCTATTGTATTGTAATAAAAGTCCTGGTTGTCCTGGCCGAATTACGGCGACAGCAGCCAATTTAGAGATTAGCCAACTGCACAGGAGATATTATAGTGTACAAAGGTGTGCGCAAACGCAAGTGCATTCTCTGTTCCTTAACATTCGTAGCCTAATGGGACGGATATCCGACAAAACTGGAGAAAGACCAGGTGCAGGACTGACTTATTACATGTCCAACAAAAAGATGGACCATCTTTCTTTTCTGGCAATTGGGTGATCAGCCCATTTTGCCCTAATCTAACCAAGCAACAAATACACAAAGTCTTCCGTGGGATTTGAGGCAGTCAGTATTATATCCTAATAGGAAAAAAATGCACAAAAAATATTACTATTGTTTATTTATTTTGTAGGAACCTGTTTCCTGCTTTACGCACACCTCTGGAAAGATTCCGCCGTCACTTATCAGAGTCAAGTGAGGAGCTTGCTCCATTGAAAGTATGGCAAATGCAAGCATTAAGTATGCAGGCGGCTGCAGCTGTAATGGATGCTCATGATGCAGGAGGTGATGAGGCTCTCAAAGTGCTCACATCTATTGCACAAAACTTTCCAATGCAGGTAAGAATTTTTTAGTAAAACTGTTTGTATTATATGTTAATTTTGCTTGAACTAAAAAATAAAATATGTTTTCTTGTTAGTTATTACTAGCAATTTGTTCTTATTTAATATGGATTGAGTAGTTAATAAGCAAATGTCTTATTTCAAAAATACCTAGTAATTTCCTTAAATAATTTATTTCTTTATATAGTAGTCTGAGATGTCTTCTTTGTAATAATTGAAATTCTATTTTTAAATAATACAACTTTACGGATTTTATCGCGGTTTATTTTTAAATTTTATCACCCGACGTTTCGAACC
>JAOCPS010000023.1:1260920-1275900 GCA_025505425.1 Graphium colonna | reverse complement strand
TCTTTCTTTTCAGGCAATCGGGTGACCAGCCCGCATTGCCCTAACCCAACCAAGAAACAACAACACAAAGTCGTTGTCCCACTGCGGGGTTCGAACCCGCGACCTCTGGTTTAAAAAGCAAGCGCCCATACCACTAGGCTACGGAGGCGGTTATCATGTGCACTTTAATCAACTTATTACCCCATCAAGTTGAAGAAGGAAAATTAGACATTTCAATTTCATGGGAATGCAAAAGCAAAGGAGTAGGTTAGAAGTAGCGTTTAGCTTTCACTTCATTGTTAGTAATACTTCTTTTTTATAGAGAAAAAGGCTAATCAGCAAATGGGTCATCTGATGGTAAGTTATCACCACCAGCCATGAACTCCTACAACACCAGAGTTTCAAAAAGAGTAACTCTTATCTCAGAGTTACTTTTTTTCTTAAAGGTTCCTAATTTGTATTGGTAAAAAAATCAATCTCTACAATTGATTCCACATGGGTGTCATGAGTGATGGAGAGGTTGTGATTCCTAAAATTTTTTTTTTATATGAATTTTCGAAAATTTAAAGGTTAGGACTGAGAGAGAAAATAATGTATATTGGCTGCATAAGTGAATTTCAATGTAAAAAAAAAAATTTATTCATTGGGAACCATAATTAATAAGACCCAGGTGAAAAAGATTTTGTACAAAATTATATGATTTTCAACCAAATTAGAATACAAAAGACAAAGGTGAAATCTGCATATGCAACCGATATACATTATTTTGATGTACTTTAATCAACATTTTAAAAAATGAATATCTCAAAAACTATGAAGTTGAAATTTCAGAAGTGGACTAACAAAAATAAGAACTATTAAACATAAATATCAACTCTCAAATCTATTGTATGGATTGTACAGGTTAGCCCCAGTCTTGCCAATTCTCCAATTAATGATACAATATATCCTGGTATTATAACTTTTCAATTTCAACCGAAAATGTTTTTCACTGAACTCTTAAATGGTTTGACCATTTTTAAGAAAGTCTTGTTTTTTACTCATAATTCAGATTGGTCTTTGGATCTAGAAGGTAGGTTTGATTATTGATACCCTTAGTTCAGGCAACAAAATCTACCAGGTCCTTTGGTATTATATTAAATTACATTTTCCGACAAGGAAGTTGAATGTTTTCTTTTTGTGTTACAGTATGAAGAAATGTATACATTATTTTCTTTTGTGATTTTATATTTTTTCTTTTCATCCAAAAATAGCTATGTCAACAGAGTAATATAGCTCTATAAATCATTACTAAATACATTGATTTTTTGTATTGTCATTGTGTTTGAAGCATTTGATGATTAAGTAATTTTGCATGAAATTTAACCTGATAAACAAAATTTTATTGATTATTAAGAGTTTCATTAAAATGTGAATTAAAAGGTATATTTACAAAGAACTGTCATCATCCCTATTGACAATTAGTTGATTACAGTAAATGGTGCTTATTCAACTACTTACTGTAAGTTACTATATTCTTGATTGTATATTAATTAAAATAATTTTTAACCTTTTTGTTTTAGTTTGTGAACTTCTGGCTGATGACGAAATTGCTATTGACCATGGACGTGCTAGATACTGGTGTGAAAAAGCAGAAGCTATCTTCCCTCGACATCCTGTGACATTTCGGCTAAGAGAAAGACTATTGAATTCGAGTAATGCTGACCCTGAAGCATTAGTAAAGTTGCTAAAAGCAGAACTAGCAGCAAGACCAAAAGATGCAATGTTACATGCTCGTTTACTTAAACATTATCTGGACACAAATAAGATCAAGGAAGCATTTGAACATAGTTGCAATGTTGAGTTTGACACTAAATATTTTTCACAAAGTTTTGCATGGTATGAAGTTGTAACCCAGGTTCTAAAATATAGAAATCATGATGCTAAAGATTGGTTATATCAATTACTTTTGTTGACTGTTAAAGAAAGAGTCTGCCTTCTAAGTCTTGCTGAAATACCAAGTGGATCCTCTAAGAGTTTAATTGAATCAAACAACTTACTTTTTGCATATGATCAAGCTATTGAAAATGTTTCACAAATTGGTCCTTGTCCTGGCTATGCTGAATTCCATTCATATCTTATCAAACATCATAAAGGCCAGTTGGCCTTTCATATAGCAACATTTCTGCTTAAAAAGGCAAAAAAGGATCAAATAACTTGGCGAGAAGCTATAAGAATAACAAATCCATTGATGTTAATTGCTTGGCAAACTGTCCCTGTTGATACTAAAGAAAACTGGCTGACACACGCCCCAGAAAAGCAACAAAATGCTGCAAATAGGTGGTTCTATGAGGGTAGTTATCGATGTTCTCAATCTGGTCATTATTTGCTTGCAAATTATCAAGATAAAAGTCAGCTATTCCTTGATCAAATTTCGCAATATTGCTCTAGTCCTGAGTGGAAAATCAAATTACATGAAAAACTTTATGGAACCCGAGAATATCAGGAAAAAATTAAAAGCTCTGACATAGCATCTAAATCATTTAATGTACCAAACATGAGATTGCCAAGAAGGACCGAAGTCGAAATATATGATGGGGCTGCTCAGAGGGAATACCCAAATTCGCTTCATCATATAGTATGGATATTGATGAACTATAGAAATTATGCTCATTTTAAATGTACCCTTTTTGATATGTTAATGCCAACTGTTACAAATTGTGGGGTAGAAGCATTAAGTAAGATTGATATTCATGCCTTTGCCTATGCTGCTGCTTTAACTGCTGACCAGCAAAAACGTAAGCTAAAGTCATATATTGCTTCTGATAAGCCAAATCTTATACCAGCCAGTATCACCGACCTTCTCTGTTCTCTAAACCAAATAAAATGGTGGGATTGTGCTTATAAATTTAGTCAAAATGAATTAGGTTCAGAGCTTACAGATGTTCGATTCACATTAAGTTCAGGAATTGAAGTTGTCAGATGTGTAGATAATCATGGCTTAGATCCTGAGCTTCTTTGTATCCTTGGCCGTATTTTTAGTGAGCAAGCAAAATTATCAACAATAGAGGATGAAGGTAATAAATTGGAATTGAGAGCATTTTTATATTATGGAGCAGCTATTCCCCTTCTTGTTCAATTAAAACATAAAAATTTAATTAAAGTACCTGAAAAGAGACTTTTTGATTATACACATACAGAGTTAAAATCTAAAGAACTTAATTTGTTAATTGAAGAAAGCAAAACTTTTGTTGCATTAATTCATATTAGGAATTGTGAACACGAAAAAGCCATTGAATTGCTTTCGAATATTAAAACAGCAAAGGCATATTATTACCTTGGTGAAACATATAAAAGAATTGCTTTGGAAGATATACCTACATCAACAGATTCAGCAATTGATTCAAAATATGTGTCATTACTAAGCAAGGCCAAACAATTTGCTTATAAAGCTTTAGAAAAGCTGAAGGATACAGAATCCTTCAAAAATAACCCCTTATACACCCAAAGCCAAGATTTAATTGAGGATGTAGAAGCATGTATAAATAAAGTGGATCCAGAATTATCATGTGCTGTGGGTTATATGGATGGTAAACATTCATCAGATGAAAATTTATCTATTATAGAGAGTGAACAATTTACAATCCGTTCTAACCATAATATTCGAAATATTAGTTCCACTCCTAAACACCATTTGCAGGCTAACCTTACTAATTATCGGACTGCTATGGACTCACAGTTAATAGAAAATAGTAGAATGGATCACCAATATCTGGAAAGAATTGAGAAACAGATAAAAGGTTTACAAAGAAGAGATACAATGATAAATGAATTTATGGATCAAACCAAAGATTGGTTTAAAGAAAATAGTAAATTAGGAAATCAAATCATTAAAACTATTCATTTCAATACTGAAAGCACAGCTGAACAATTCAAGCTTCTTAAAATTTCAGTTGATCAATTAAAAGGTCAATTAGATGAATGTACTAATGATTGCAAGGATGTAATTGATTTAAAAAAACAAGTGGCGGAATTAAAAAAAGAAGTAAATAAACTGAAGAGAGTGTCCTCTGATCAGACTGTTGATGAAAATAATTTGTATAATGCTGACGAAAATTATAGGTCAAGTGAAAATGCTTCAACATTTAACTCACACTTGCCTTTTAATCAAGCTCAGGTGCTTTCACCCTTTGCTCAACGTCTTATTCCACCATTTCCAGTACCATCTAATCCATACCAGTTGTATGGGCAGAATTTATATAGTCTTTACAATCAATTTTCCCAATTTGGTCAACCACAATCGGTACCATCAGCTCCTATATTTGATGCATCTAGAGGACAAATGAACTATCCAAATATCTACCCAACACCAGATCAAATGTTTCTTGACGTCGCACATTTAATTCCACCGAATATGTCAGCGGCATCTTCTATTCCAATTGTACCTACAATTCCTGTGGTACCCCCTACATCCGTAACATCTGCTGCTGCCAAAACACCAATAACTACATCGACAACTGTTTTAAAGCCGATACAAACGGCGGAAGTTAAGGATGAGCCCCGGTCGCTACCTGTAAATGTGGTAATAACTTCGTCTGACCCATTACCTACTTCTACCTCTACTCAAGCGCCAATTTTAAGTGTGACCATTCCACCACAACATATAAAAGGAAGTCCTCACAATTATCAGATTGCAATGCCCTCCACTGAGGAAAACAAAACAATGTCAACGCCGAAGTTTAGTTTTACCCAAGCTGCCCAAGGAAATAAACAAATAACACCTTCATCGAATATTTGGAATCAAAGTATATTTACTGGTCCCCAATCCGCTAGTATTTTTAGTAACTCTTTAAATCTCGATAATGCTAAGATTGGTGGAATAGAATCATCACCAAATACTAGCATGAATAAATCAAGGACATTATCAGAAAAGAGTAATACATCTATTGATTATGACCCATGTCCAGACTTTAAACCAATTATACCTTTACCAGCTGAAGTAAAAGTGACTACTGGGGAAGAAGATGAAGCTGTGATATTTAATGCTAGAGCAAAATTATTCAGATTCGTTGATAAGCAGTGGAAGGAAAGGGGCATAGGTGAAATGAAATTGCTACAACACAAATTAACAGGGAAAGTAAGAGTCCT
Organism: Graphium colonna; assembly: GCA_025505425.1. Classification (NCBI taxonomy): domain Eukaryota; kingdom Metazoa; phylum Arthropoda; class Insecta; order Lepidoptera; family Papilionidae; genus Graphium; species Graphium colonna. Next base: position 1,270,794 of record JAOCPS010000023.1, on the reverse strand, counting down.
AATGAGAAGAGAACAGATTCATAAAGTTTGCGCTAATCATGTCATATTACCTGAAATGGAGATTAAGCCTATGAAAAACGAAACTAAAGCGTACTTTTGGGTTGCAAATGACTTTGCGGAAGAAACTGTTATCCTTGAAAAGTTTTGTATAAGATTTAAAACAGCTGAGATTGCAAAACAGTTTTATGACGTATTTGAAAAAGCGCGTGTAGAAGCTTCATTAACTCAAAACAACAACCCAACTGAAAAGCAACTATTTACTGTTAAATCAACAGCATCAAATGCACAAGCAAGCAATACCATTGTTAAAGATCAGAATAAGACAGTTATTGGTGGTTTTACATTTTCAAGTACTCCATCTTTTAAGAGCATTGATGAAACTAAAAAAGATGTAGTTGTAACTCCAGAGGTATCGAAAAATAAAGTAAATGTATTCAGTGGATTATCATTTAAAAGTAATACTGAGTCTTCATTTGGTAACTTGTCCAATACAACTACACAGCAAAACGAAAATGTTAGTTTATCAGAAAACAATTCCGAAAAAAGTAATAAGCTAAATACTTCTGACGTTGTTGAGGAATTTGAACCTGCAATTGATTTTAAACCTGTTGTGCCATTACCAGCTTTAGTTGATCAAAAGACAGGTGAAGAAGATGAAGTAATACTATTTGAACACAGGGCAAAGTTGCTTAGATATGATGCTTCTACCAAAGAATGGAAAGAAAGAGGTCTTGGTAATATAAAATTGCTTATGCATAAAGATAATACTCAAAAAATACGTCTTTTAATGAGGAGAGAACAAATCATGAAAGTATGCTGTAATCATTCCCTGAGTAAAGAAATGTCTTTTCAGAAAATGCCAAATATGGATAAAGCAGTAACATGGTGCGCTAAAGATTTTTCTGATGGTGAATTAATACCAGAGACTTTCTGCCTAAGATTTAAAACAGTACAGATTTGCAATGACTTTGTCGAAGCAGTAAAAAAAGCACAAGAAAAAATAAAAGATGATACAAAAGCAGCTAAAGAGGAGCAAAATGCGGCAAAACAAAGCAGTAAAATCAATAATGGAGAGGATCTGAAAATCAATAAGGATATTTCTTCAGGCTGGGGAGATAAATTTAAACCCAAACCAGGTTGCTGGGAATGCAAAAAGTGTTATATACGTAATGAAGCAAGTTCTAATGTATGTTGCGCGTGCGAAAGTCCAAAAGAACCAATTTCGACTAAAGCAGATGATAAACCAAGTTTTGGCAATGAAACAACAACATTCAATTTTGTAATGCCTTCAAAATCGAAAAGCACTGCGGCCAATTGGGGTGATAAATTCAAACCAAAAGAAGGAACATGGGAATGTAGTCTATGTTTGATCAGAAATGAAAGCAATGTTTCCCAATGCAGTGCTTGTAATAATCCTCGAGATCCGAAGTCTGTAACAAAGGATACAAACACTATTTTTACAGAAGCCTCAGGGCCTAAATTTACGTTCGGAATTACTCCTTCCTCTTCCGTTACTCAGGATGAACAATATTCGAAGAGTAATACTAACTCATTATTTAACCCTAATGCCACACAGAAATTTACTTTTGGCATACCAGCTACTAAATCAAGTGAAGTTATCTCTTTTGGTGATCAAAAATCGGTCCCTAGCTTTTTTGGCAATACTAATCCTATTGAAAGCAAAGAACAACCTATTAATTTCTCTATTAAAGGTAGCACTGATGGTAAATTAACCATAGGTCAAAATCCTAGTATGTTTCCAATATCTACTTCAAACACATCAAAAAATTTTGAATTTACTTTAAAAACTCTTCAAAACAAAACAGTTCTACAAAAAGATGATAGCATATTGACAACAAAATGTGAGGCTAAGTCTGTAGATGAAGCAAGCCTTCCACAAAGTCCTGTAGGAACATTCAAAGAAAAGGTACACATTTATTGCCATAATTATTTGTTTTTATTTATCTTATTACTTTACAATCTCTAAGGATGTTTAATTATCTTACTTTTTTATTATATAATTTATTGTCTTTTATTTATATTTGTAATATTTTAGGTTGAAGGATTTATTGGTGGAGAAGACAATGAACAGTTACTTTTTGGTCAGATAGCTAAATTATACAAGTTTATTTCTGGCAAATGGGAAAAGCAAGCAGTTGGAGTAGTGAAAGTATTAAAACACAAAGAGAATGATAAGTATAGGTAAGCTTCATAAAATTTTGTAGGTTTTTATTTGTTAAAAGAAAAATCTCATTAATAACTTACTACTAAACCTAATGATTGTTTTAACTACTAAACAATTTCTTTTAATAAAGCATAATATTTATTCTATTTTATTTTATACTTTCAGAATTTTAATGCGACATGAACAAGATTTGAGCATTTGTCTTAATTATTCTGTGACATCAGAAATGAAATATAAGCCCAAAGATGATAACACTTGGCACATAACCGTTAATGATTATAGTGAGGGAGAATCTTGCATAGAAAACTTCTGCCTTAAATTTCCGAATGCAGAACAAGCATTAAAATTTAAGAGAACACTTGATAAGGCGTCTAATTTGTCTACTAATCTGGGTGATAACAAGGACATTGACACAGATGACGTTGTTTTTGTTGCCGAAATATTAGCTTCTAATGAAGATCAAAAAAAAGCTATAGAACTCAAACTACCTGAAAACTTTTACACATACAAAAATAAACCACCATGTCAGGGATGTCGAGGTTGTAATGATGAAGAAGATAATGTTAGTGAATCCACCACAAACGTAACACTGCCTGTTAACCCTAAATCAAGTATAAAACTATCAGAAACAAACATTTCCACACCAGTGAAAACATCCATCCAGAGTGTACAAAGTCCTTCTAGTTCTTTATATGGTACCCCCAGTAATTTTAATGAAACCACTGATGGGTCTTACTTTTACTCCCCTTTGGGATCTCAAGGTTTCAATATTAAATCTTCATTTATGTCCAATAATAGAGATGATAGTAATATTACTGATAAAGAAAATACTTTAACTGAGACATCAAACTCATCTATGAACTTTTCGGGACAACAATTGAAATTTGGACCAGCAAGCAGTCAAACAAATATCTTCTCATCTCAGCCATCAAGTATACTAAAGAAGCCCATTTTAGCTGCCCCAAAACTTGATTCTATAAATATCAATGTATCTCAGGAAACCAAAGTACAAAATACTGATACCAAGACAACATTAGCAGCTCCAGGGGTATCAAGTAATAAATCAATATTTGATTTTTCTAATAAAAAAAGTGACGTGTCACAAAAATCAGAAATCAAATCAGTATTTGGAGATGATCAAAAACCGGTAAATTTATTCAGTGGGGTTGGTCAAGGAAGTATATTTGGACCATCTGCTTTTAAAATTGATTCAACTAAATCAAGTGGTTTAAGCTTTGGTAGCCAAGAAAATAGTTTTAGTGCAAACAGCAGTATTTTGGGTAACATGTCTTTTAATAAATCACCTGCAGAAATTTTCAAACTTGAGAACAAAAATTTAGAGGCTGTGACAAAAGGATTAAGCACAAATGGAAAAAATAACAAGGATGAGGCACCCTTGAAAGTAGATAATGATTTGTCATTTAAATCATTATCTATGAGTGGATCTGGATTCAATAGTAAGATATTATAAATTATATAAGCTGTTTTAAATATAATTAATCTGGCATTATTAACAATGATTTTTATATGAATGTGTTTGTTTGACAGAGAAAGCAGATTTTAGATGGGAAGGAGAAGGACAGCAGTTATTCACAGGAAAATCAAATAAATCTATGGATGAAAAGTCCAAAAATGTTTCTGGTACTGAAGAAGTTGATGGTGGGGGTGATGAAGAATATGATCCACACTTTGAGCCCATTGTTCCTTTGCCAGATAAAATTATTGTGACCACTGGAGAAGAAGATGAGGTAAGACTATAATTTATTGAAGTGATATACTTGTGATTGCTCCTCAATACATTTTACTGAATATTTTATTTCTCTAAAAAAACATTTACACTTATAGAAGAAATAGTGACAGATCATTTATAGGGCGAAGTATATAATGTGTGCATTTTATTTTATTTATTAACCTATATTGCTTACAATTTATGATATCTCTAAATTACAATATTATATTGTATAACATAACATTTTTAAGTAACTGAAAAGAAGAAATATAGAAAGGTGAGTGTATATAGTTGCAGTTGCAATATTAGTTGTGTGTTTTGGACTAATAAACTCCATAGGCCCTCTATTTTCCTAAAATCATCTGCCCAATATTTTCTTGATCTATCCATATTTCTTTTTGAATTTATCTTTGGTGCTATGATGTAGTTTATCTGACTTCTCTCTTAGTAAATTACCACCCTTCAATTGAACCTTAAATACAATCTTTCAATTTTGTGATTATTGTATCTATATTTCCTTCCTATTTTTTAATGAACATCCTATCATACTCCTTTTCATTCCTCATTGACATGTTACTAGTTTTTTAGTATTTATTATTAGTAGAAGTCTGACATCCAAATTTTAAAATTAGCAAAATGCACATATTATGTACTTTTTTATATTCCTATTGGGAATTGATTGCACTAAAGGTTTCCTGCAGTGTCGAGGTTTTCTTTAGTGAGGAGTATAGTTACTTCAGTTTTTGGAAATAGACACGGAAAGATGATTGGTTATTAAATACAACTATTTCTTTAAAACGATACCGGAGGGACAGATGGAATTGAAGAGAGGTAGGGGCAAACCAAGGTGTAGTTATTTGGATCAAGTGAAGGAAAAAGAAGTAGGGTTTGTGTCATATCAAAAAGTCAAATAGTTGGCGTAGGATAGAGGAAGCTGGAAGATATTCCACCACCAAGTGCTATTTCAAGCCTTGGTTACTCTTCTATTTCTTGCTCTGTTTCATCTCTACATGAAATCAGTTGTCCTAGGTAGATTATATAATTTATGGGTTCTTCCACCTTAAGAGGTCTCAGTGGAGTTTGTCAATTACCTTTTAGTTATTGATGGATAGCCAAGCCTTTTTACCCTCTGTTGAAATCTGTTGTAGAATGTATTGCAGCCCATCATGGGTAATTGTTTCTAAATATTTCTTAAAGCACAGCCGGAAAAATTTTGCCGACAGGACGACTCTCTGTACGGGAAATGGCACTGCAATTGTTACGAGTTTAATCAGTGCTGTGCTATTTGAATATACGTTTTGTCTTGGCTGAAAACACTTATTTTCTGTATTAGTAGTAGGAAATATATCATAATGCGTAATTATTAGCTATTTGTACTCAACATAACAGCATGCTATGCCGTCTCAGATTTGACGCTAGAAATGTCCCGCCGCTCTACGCTACGTGATCGCGCTACTGTCTGAATCATACAGAACGCGCTACACGAAAGCGCCAAATTATTCAATATCATTCACGTGCGGCGCGAAGGACGCTATGGCACCAACGGACTGTAAGGCATAGAGCACTATGCGAACTTATTGATTGAGTGGAAAGGCAGGCTGCAGGCGCTAGATCACTGGTAGATGTCATATTTTACTAACCGACTTCAAAAAATAAGGAATGTTCTCAATTCCAATGTTTGTTTCTTTATGTACGTTCGCGCATGTGTCCGCCATTTGTGAACTGATTTTGAAAATTCTTTTTTTATCTTATAGGGTATTCTTCCAGAATGGCCCCATAAAATTTGAGGAAAATCGGTTCAGTAGTTTTTCTTTTAAATCAAAATAATAAAATTGATTTTATATACTTTTGCGCGTATCTCCGTCATTTATGAACCAATTTCTAAAATTCTTTTTTATATGATAGAGATATTATTTGTATATGGTCTCATTAAATTTTGTTTTTTAAATAAAAATAACAAAATTTTGGCATGTTCGCACATATCACCCCGCAACTTATAAACTGATTTGAGAAAATATTTTTTTATCTGATGGAGAGCTCTTCCACAATAATCCTACAGAATTTTTTAATGAAAATCGGATTAGTGTTTTGTTTTTAAATTTAAAATAACGGAGAAGATATGTTTTGAAAGTACACTTTTAAGGCGTTTGAAGTCGGTTTTTGTAATTTTCTGTGAAAATAAACTTGTTTTCTTACTTTCCATTCGATTGCGTTCGTGTATGTTGCGGTTTTGGTTCGCAAGTAAATTTTTGCGTATTACATACGCATTGTATGTTTTAGTGTGAGTTAGATATATAATTTTGAATTATACATATAGTTTGATGTTTATAAATAAGAAGTGATAGAGCAAACAATATTTATAATATTTATATTGTATATAACTAAGTTTAAAGCGTAACTAAGTCACATAAAAAATACCTATTAACATAATGGGTAATTCTAGACATTATTTGCCGGTGGAAATGAATGTTGTCTAAAACTGACATTTAAATCTAAAAAGGCGAATTTATATACACTTTTGAGACAAAAACATGTTTTAGTGTATAATATTTTTTTCACTATGAGTAAACCGCTTGAATCAGCTTCTTTATCCGAAAATGTAGGAAATATTCCTATGAGGACTAAGAATGAAGTATTACATTCAGAAGTTATTTATTCAATTAAAAATAATAGACAGTCCTAAGCCTGATAATGGGAACGATTTCTTTCTTTTATTTCTATTGCGTATGAGTCAAAAATATAACAAATAATGCGTCGTAAAGTAGTTTGATAATAACAACACCATACACTGTTTATCTATCTAATGAAAAAGATCATTTATTCTAACATAAAATGATTTTACTACTGCCAGAATATTGAACGTGTATACTATAATTATTATAGCATAAAAAATAGCGTGTGAAAGAAATATGTGTATAGTTTGCAGCAAGCTATCGCTATATAGCATATTCTAATTTTTCAAAGCCTTTCATATTTGTTGGTGGTATGAGGAATCAAAAAAGCCTTGTGGATATCCACTTTAAAATGAGTAATAAAGTAGATATCCGCGTGTTTATGTTTTTTCGTATGACTTGTTTGTGAACATGCATGTGGTCTATTGTGGAACATCCTGACCTGAACCCTGCCTGTTCAGTCGATTGTTCTTCATTTAGTTTGTGAAAGGATTTTTGAAAAGACTATTGATGTAAGACATCAAGCTATTTAGACGATAATTGTTAATAACACTTTTGTCAACGTTTTTGTGGATTAAAGTAATAACACTGTTTGATCATTATTCATTTTGTTAGGTAATGGGCTATATTGCTATCTTCATTTATTTATTAGTAATATTATCTGGCCCTGGTGTTTTGTCGTTTTCTGACTCTATGGCCTTTATCTTCTATTTTTGGATGGTTGGGACATTTTCTTTATCAATACGATATGTACATTGTGATTGTTTGTATTGTCTCTTGAGTACAATTTTCAAATTTAGTGGCAATATTAAGTATTTTATCAGACAGACGTGTTTTATATTGATACACTGCTAAAAGGCTGAAAAATAAATGTTTCGTATGAATGTCTTGATTACGTATGATGCTGTGAAAATAATTCTTATAAATTTGATAGTAAGTTTTTAAAGTCACATGAAGTGAACAAGAGTAGATGTAGTCATAAAGACCTGCATGGCTCATTCTGGAATTTTTAACATTTATTCTACATGAAACTTTTCAGAATGCAAATTAAATTGTCATCAGACAATAGTAAAATTATTCCTAAGGATTGCAGCTATAAATTATGTGCTGAATAATTTTTATGGATTGTTTCTTTAAATTCAATTTCAGGAGAAATTATATGGCGAACGTTGCAAATTGTTTAGATATGTTGAAAAAACTCGGGAATGGAAAGAACGTGGCGTCGGAGAAATAAAAATTTTATACCACCCCACAAAGATGACATATCGCCTTCTACTACGAAGAGAATTGGTATGTTTAACATGACAAACATTTTATTACATTGACTTCAATTACATTATGCAGGGTTATTGGTGAGTCACCTACGATATTAAAAAAGAGCATTCGGTACACGAATGTCATATTTATGTAATAAAATTAGGGGCATAGTTTTCGGACAAATATTCAAATAAACGGGAAAAGCGTGGACACTATGCCGGCGGCGAACAGATGGCCAGCTGGCGCAGTTCATTGACCCGAAAACGCCACGACTTGCGCCGTGTCCGCTAGAATGCTCATCGCTTTCGTAAATAATTACGCAACTTTTGATTAACTTAGCGAACAATTAATTTTTGCTTTTAATATAACATTATTTTTTTTATATATGATCGCCAAATATAACATCCTCGAATATTAAAGGTACTCATCAGTCCATCTGTATACATACAACTTTTTAAAATATTATTTATCTTGTAAGATTTTAAAACATACTGAAAATATGGTACAAAAACTATGAACACTTGATACAGAATTGTTTGTAGACAGTTTTAAGTATAAATAAAATAAAAATTAGGTTTAAAAAAAGTTATATATCATTGTTATTGATTTTTGATATAACTACTTGTTATTGGCGAGGCTCGCCTGCCCGATTACTGATTTTAAATATTTAATACAAAATTGTGCTAAACACGAGAAGTGTGTTACAGATTGGTCTAATAAAATTTTAATATAAGTTGATTTAGTAATATTTTTAAAAACAAAAAACTGAAAAAATTATCATGAAAGTTCATTTCTAAGGTGTTTAATTGATGATGGTTTTTAAATTTTCTGCGAAAATAATCTTGTTGCAATATTGCTGTCATTGTCATTCATCTATTTTGACGTCATATTTATTTTTATATTGGAGATTAAATTTTGGAACAATGAATCTTTAACTTTATTTAGGATAAAATTTTGTCTCCCGGACCAGCAAATTTTTCTTTCAAGCAAGTTAATATGTTACAGGTTCACAAGGCAGTTCTCAACATGTTGTTGTTTATGGATTTGGAGCTATTACCTATGAAAAATTCAGAACGCGCGTGGACATGGGCCGGTATGAACTATGCTGAAAATGCAGCAGGTGAACAGGAGACACTCGCAGTGCGTTTCAAAACTGCAGCGCTTGCCACATGTTTCCATGATAAAGTTGTTGAATGTGTTCGAGTGAGTAAATTTTAATATAATAAAAATTTATATACAAATTTGCAATAAGATGACAAAGAAAATCTGTTAGACTTGTGCCAGAATATACGGTTGTTGGTTTCAAAGTGTAATATCCACATTAGCTTTTTAAACTCTTAGACTTTTATTTAACTATATAATATAAACGTCATAATATTTATGAAAGAAATAGTCTTAATACAAATTGATTTTTTGATCATTCTTGGAATTGAGGGATTATCAAAAATGAAGGGAAGTCAACACCAACATATCATACAAGTGACAATAATGTCCGAATTTCCAACAGATACCGGAACAGGGAATGAATAGGCTCTGGTCCATGTTTTTACAAATAAACATTAATGGCCCCTTGACGTGCCACAATTGGGTTATAAAAAATACAAGTAGTCTATTTTTTTAGGTATTTTTAAGAAATTGTCATAAATTTTGTCAATATTTAATGCTAAAAGATATTTTTTTTTATTTTGAACGATAATCAAAAATAAGTCCAAGAAGACTAAAACCAAAAGTACGTACTAATTCTGTAATGAAAAGAATGAGGGAGTTCCGAGTAAGACTTTTTATTTTATACCCAGCAAGGCCTTTTATAAATATAAATTGATTTAAAATTCATCACTTTCGCGCTCTATGTGCGCTACAATCTCAAGTATGACCAGTTCTACAGTAACAACATACTTATATACATACGTGATTTCTATAAACTCTAAAGAATATTATTTCTAAGACTTACGCCAATATTTGACATTTTAAATTAAACAACTTTACGGATTTTATCGCGGTTTATTTTTAAATTTTATCACCCGACGTTTC
>JAOCPS010000023.1:1242297-1254521 GCA_025505425.1 Graphium colonna | reverse complement strand
CAACGCTCGCGTGACGCTCCGGATGTTGCGTGTGTCTATGCAAAGGGATCGTTTACCATCAGGTGAACCGCCTGCTCGTTTGTCTTCCTTTCCATAAAAAAACAGTCCTCTCTGTACGCGTTGGCCTGCTCTACCGAAAGGTACCGCTACCGCAACAAAGCCAGTGTATATAAAAATCCAACTTTAAGTATGCTTGTAAGGATATCGGGTGACCATCTTGATCATCTTTTCTACATATTCACCTATTCAATTCTAAATCCATCCCTTCCAGTCAAATTTCCTCTTTTTGTTTAAATTTAGCAACACACCAGCTTTTCTGTACATCACATATAATTTAACTTGATTTCAGGGGAACTATCTGTCAGCCTACTTATTTTTGTCGAACAAAAGTATTCGCGCACTCAAAGGTACCGACACTTAGTATTCCTTTATTCGATAACCTAAAGATGTGTATTCTTACGCGACCGGGGAGGGATCACCGGCCGAGAAGGACCTACTTTCTAGATAGCTATGATTACATTGAATCGGATTGTTAGCACCTAAGATCCCGTATTTATGCTTGCGCTTATCTCCAGTATCCGAGAATACTATAAGATACATCCAAAACTTCACCAGCTCTGGTCGACACTGGGTATACATTGAATCTTCCTGCTGCCAGTCAAGTGTGCCACGATACATTTGACACCGGGAATATTTAAAGAGCTCTCATAGTCTTTTTTGCGCTTTTCATAATAATAATAAAAATGTGAATTAATCCAATTAATTAACGGAACCATTTTTATTATATTACACCAAATCGTTGATACCAAAGTTTCTAGATGTAGATAGTAAGTAGTAATAAATTAACGGAATAATTCCCTTACACGGTGATTAATGAAATGTTTGTAAATGGGTCAAATAAATGCAAACTCTACTCATTCTACATAAACGTTTGGCGCTAACATATCGTTCGTAAGCCACGTTAAAACATTAGGAACAGTGCCGCCTTCATTTCCAGGCGTCCCCACGCTTTTTGCAATTTGAAAAACTGCCCCTATGGCATAAGTTCTTGTTATACAAGACAGCTCTTTCTGTACGCGATGGCCAAAAAACAACTCTCTCTGTACGCGATGGCCCGCTCTACCGAAAAGGTACCGCTACCGCAACAAAGCCAATGTATATAAAAATCCAACTTTAAGTATGCTTCTAAGGATATCGGGTGAGCATCTTGACCATATTTTCCACATATTCAAATTTTCAATTCTAAATATGTACCCATCCCTTCAAGTCAAATAAAAATAAAATGTTCCGTTAAATAATTGGATGCGTTAGACCTATAATGTCCTACGCCCGTACTTCCTTCACCCACGTCGCACATTTTAGTTTAAATAAATTTGAAGTTATACAAAATAAATCAATTCGCTGGACTATCGACGTCGAATGGAACCAACGTAACATTCACTTGGAAACTTCCAATGATACGCAAATACATTAAAACTGTTTCCAAAAGGTTCTTTTAAGACCGACCCGACCGCAATGTATCCGGTCAATATCGTCCATTACGCGGACGATATTGATGAGAAATTTATTTTCAATTACTTGAAGCTATTTTAATTATTTTGATGAGATATTCGCGAAGCAAACGCTCCTATATGACGTAATACGCAGGACGGGTGAATTTTGCGTGTAAGCCACATATTATTATTTGAGAAACAGATAAACGGGGCTAAGCGAGACATTACAAACTTTGCCTTGACAGCTACTGTTTTTATGACACTTTTGAATCTCAGGTAAAACCAAGATATTTTTTACCGATCAAAAGTCAATTTCACTGGTCATTCTAACCACCTATCGCCTGTTCTATTAAACCTTGATATTGGCAGAATCTTCAAAGTAATATTGATGGAGCCATAATAATAAAAGAAGAAGAAGAAGAATCAAGATATTTTACTTTACATTCCCATTCAATGGATTGGCCGAACAGCTTAATGGATGGAGTTTTCCCTTTTAATAAGTTTTAATTTTACTGTTGAATAGGATTGCCTTACTTTTGTCTGGATAAACATTTATCCTCCACTTTGTGAAGTCCTGAGTAATACCAGCTCTTAAAGGTCGGGGCTAGAAAGGGTTCCTTCGACTTAAATCGGACCCTGCGATTGTACAAGAAGTCTGGTATGATGTGCACGAGACTATTCGGTAAGCCTAAATTATACACCTTATAAACTAAGCCGTTGTGCCAGACTATCAAATGCCTTCACGACATCAAAAAGTAACAATCCCACACGAGATTTTTTTTTGGATATCATGGTAACGGTTGTAGAGTATTTGCTCTATAATGCCTCGAGGGCTTGGAGAATACTAGACTGGTGTCGATATAGGCAACATCGTTATGTTGTGGCCACACCAGACAGTCAGTCTAGGGATATAATAAAAAATAAGTACTGGTTTAACTTTTGATATTAAATATTGATTATTGTAATTAGGTTGTGTTTATTATAATTAAAAATAAATGATTGTAAAAAGACTAATAAAAAAATTGCGATGTTCAACTCTCAGGTAGGTGTCATTTCAAAGTCAATATATTTAACGACTGTAAAAAAAAGAGGTCTAAAATGGATTTAGACAATAAATTTATTTATCTCAGAATTTGGCTTCTACTCTTTTAAAAAAGTCTGTAAATAATCCGTTTAAATAATATTTGCTTAATGAAGTTTTTTTTTTACTAGGAATAAAACGCAACTGTAACCGCCTTCGTGGCCTACGGGCCATACCACCACCACGCACTATGGTATGTGGTGGTGGTATGGACCCTTGCTTTACAAATCGAGGTTGTATGTTCGAATCGTGTTATTGTTTCTTGGTTGGGTTAAGGTAATGGTCGCTAATCACCTGATTTCCTGAAGACAAAGATGGTCCATGCATCAGATGGTCATGTGAAACGTTAGTCCCGTTTATCATGAACACCTTTGACAATCGTTAAGGATATCAGTGCATTTAGATATCCTGACACCTAATCCATCCTTCGAATACAGTTTACCTCTCTGGGTTCTGAAAGTCGGATGCGAATCGCTTTTTCTAAAAACTGATATTTAGGTAATATGTGATTGGATTAGAAACCGACGCCAAGGGTAAAATACGAGTAGCTAATCTCATGGACAGTGATCACACCACCACCCATGAACAGTAAAAACAAAAGAATAACATTGCTGGCCTGTAAGAAAGGAATATACTTTTCTTTTAAAGATCTCTAAGTCGTATCAACTCCGGTCTGCTGGATGAATATTTGCGCGGGCAGCAAAAAAACATCTAAATCTCACAATGGTGAATTTCACACTATCCAGATGGTGACGTTGTTAATTGATGATATTGGTGGTTAATCCGAAAATTGTGCATGTTGATGATTTGACCCGCCGATGAGCATCAAATCATTAATATGCAGAAGGACAGTCTGGTCAATAGAGTTCACAGTCATAGCCTCAGAGCGTGCAACGACTACAACGATCTTGATGCTCCGAACTCAGAAGGTGGTTATCCATCTCTTCATAATTTCTCAATTAGTCAATAAGATGTGACTTTGAATAGTAGCACGATGCCTCATCGAATGCACATAGGCCTGTTTTTAGGTCATCAAACTTTGGCGGTTACCCTTTCAATCTTATGTAGCTGTCCAATTGCCGATTTCGAGACCACGCCTTTAATGTGGTAATGCTTAATCGTACTGTGCCCTATACACAACAAAACAAAAGGCTGTTAAACACTTTTGCCAAGCGTCCAAAAAATACGTCGCGAACTGACCGTTTTACGCCGACCTCTTCGATACCAATATTCTGTGACCTACCCTGGTACCGGTATGTTTCAGCTTCGGAAAGGGTCCTAATGTTCACGTGCATTGAGACCACAATGCCCTCGGTATGTTTGAACTTGCCACTTTACACGTGGGGAACCGCACACTTATCCGTCCCTAACTCCATTCCGATAGAAGTGCTGAAATCAAAAGTGATTTTTGACATTTTCATCAGATGAGAGCGATTAGAGGCTAATAACTTGAGGTCATCCATGTAAAACAAAGTGGGTCACATTTGTACCTCCTCTTCGAAGTTGTTGTTTGCCTTCTTATAATATTATAACAATTATTTTAGTAAGTACGTATAGAATAGGCAATACTTTAAATCAAAAATTAATAAAAAAAATTGTATTATTATAATAGTTATGAGTATGTATGAATACTTAATTCTGAATGGGTTTCAGAATGAGAACTTATTAGTAACAAATTGTTTTTCAGAAAATTCAAAAGATAACAGGTAAATATTTACGTTATAATCTTAAATAATTATCTTTTCATTACGTATATTGTACAATGAGTCGTACAATAGAAATACGGGTGGGTGATACACTTACCTTACTCCGAATTATTCCAACATCTCCCGATGGAAGCTGCCTATTCCATTCAATTGTATATTCTTTGTTTGAGTGTAGTAATATATATAGTAAATAAAATACAACAAAAAAATAGGTTGCGTGAGACTATAGTAGAGTATGTATGTCGTAACTGGGATGATTTAAGTGCGTATACTAGCGCTCCAAACGGGGATACTTACTGCTCTGAAAAAGAGTATCGAGAAAGCATGCTTCTTTCGTCAACTTATGGAGCTGCTTCTGGATAAGAGACGTTTATTGGCATAATATCAAGATCGAAGTGTATCACCAGGATGGTGTTCCGATAGCGAAGGCGATAGGCGAAGAGGGATATCCTACAAAGCGCTTGATCTTTACAGGAAATCACTCTTCGGGCCATTATGACTTATGTATTCCAGTGGAACAAGACATAAATAAGGTGTCTATTTCTCCATTAAATTCAAGAGAACGAATCCTTGAAGGAAAACGAAATTTCGGTACAAAGGGACCGTCTACAAAAACGTAAACCAGGTTGACCTAAAACCTCTGAGAAATCCCTTGAAGAACAACGGCTTTATAAACAAGCGCATCGTGAAGTATTTCAAAATTCTCAGAAACTATATGCAGCCAAATACCTCGAGGTGCATCAGGCAGCCGTAAAACGTTATACGGATAAAAACCAAGAGGTACATAAAGCCACGGTAAAACGTTATAATAAATAAAACAATTTTAAATAAAAGATCGAAAGTTGTACTACGCAAAGAAATAATATTGTATACTAATGAAAAAATATTGTACATGAATGACTTTATTCAAAAACTAACAGACAAAATTGGAATGAAGAAAAGATAAGAGGCTGAAATAATTGTAAAATGGATTCTTGAGCGTTGTAAAAATATACTATACAATTACTACAAAGCTTTCAATCACGTTTAAAGTAAAATTATAATAAGTATGAAAAAAATTTAAAAGCGTTTCTTCTGACAATGACATACTAGAACATTTTGTTATTCTTGGCAGAGAATCTAAACACGTAAGCACTCAAGAACCATACTATTATGAAAGTTCGTATAAAATGCAAAAAATAACATAAAAAGACAATTATATCCAGTAAACGTAGGAAATACAATAGCTTAAGTAAAACCATTTGGTATTAATTTTGTTATAAATAAGTACCTACGACTATCGACGAGAAAAGATATTTTGTTGTTATAAAAAAATTTCATGACTGATCATTGAACTTGGCACCCATTAAGATCTTAATACTTTTGTCGTTGAAGTCAACAACCAAAGCATATATCATATTATTGAACTTGGCTCTCATTTCACATTTATGTTTTTGATAGTATTTAAACAAGCCTGATTAAGACCAAAGAAGAACATACAAGATATTTTGTATATATGATTTTATTATTAATGTATTTTTTGTTAAGATTTTTTGTTTATGTTAAACATAAACAAAAAATCTTTTTAATAGGTTTTGCAGCCCTAGTAAATAGTTGACCTTGCTTTTGGTCCACCTGCGACTTTGTGTATTTATGCTTTACATAGTATAAGTAGATATTGTGAACTCAACGTCATTCTATAAAGACAAAGACAATTTAAATCCAGCCACCTTACAGGCTAGGCGTCCTTTATTTTACCTCCGTCTAGTGTATGAAGTGAAGGAAGAACTCCAACAACATGGACGCAATCTTTTTGCGAGAACTTGAATTTAAACAAATTGTATTAATATTTTAAAAGGTTATTTTACTAAATTTACGTGAGTAAATATTATGTTATTTCTTTTTAATTAGGTTTCAAATCTTAGTTATAATTGGCAGTTAAAAGCACAGCAATAAATCGCTATTATTGCTATATTATTGCACTATAACAAATTAGAACGATTGCTTGCAGGACATTTTGGAGTGTGATCACAATGTTCTCAACTTCATTGTAAAAAAACTGATATGTCATGTCTGTTACTTTGTCAGGCTGATTGATTGACAAACGTAATAAATAAAATCTACAACCGCTTACTTAGGTCTAGTAAAGATAATCGTATACTGTTAAAGATTTTTTTATAAAAGCGGCGTCATTTTTCCTTCAACTTATCGTACGGCTGATACTATATTTTTGTCTGTTTATCTAAGAAATGTGAGTTATGCGCGCTTTACTCCGACCTTTTGCTATATATAGGAAGGCCTTACAGTCTAACAGAAGTGTTCAGTTGAAACATCCATTTACTACAGGTAGAACGTCATATGATATCTAAATATAGTTCAGTGAACACGTTTGCAACTAATAAAAAAATGTTTGTTTTGGAATAATTCCAATTTAGTAGTTTATCCAATAGTGAAGTAATTTGTTATTTATAGTCTTAAAAATTTTAGCTTTAGTCTGGAGAGCCATGGAAGATAAGGAAGCTCTAAAGAAGCGGCTGACACCTCTTCAGTATCATGTGACTCAAGAAGCTGGTACTGAAAGACCATTCACTGGTATTGAATATGTTTACTACAGGAAAATAAAAAAATAAAAATATATTTGTTTTAAATTGAGTGATTCAAGTCAAATTTAATAATTCTAGGTTGTTACAACAAATGTTATGATGAGGGAATGTATGTCTGCATAGTTTGCAGACAAGAGCTTTTCAGTTCTAAAACAAAATATGACTCTGGTTGTGGCTGGCCTGCATTCAATGATGTACTTGCTAAGGAGAAAGTAACATTACACCAGGATACTAGTGCAGGTATATGATGTCAATTTGTATTTTAATTGAAAAATAATAATTAAATAACATACTTAGATTAACACTAAATATGATTAAACTAAAACTTGTTACCAGTATCTCTTTAGCTTATTATAACTCAACCTTGGTTTTCAATTTGTTTCAATGAACTTAGTCAAGTGAAAAAATTCAATGTGATCAATTAGATACTAAAGAAGTATCTATAGTTAGTGAATGGGCAATAACACACTTCTAGAATTCTTAACCTAACCCTCCCTTGTCTATTTCATCCTGCAAATTTATAACCATTCTTTCTCTTGCCCTCTTTGCATGATCATTAAATCTTCCTAAGCTGCTTTTTCATCTTTTAAAATTATATATCATAAAATGTATGCTTATTATTGTTTCTATTGTTTGCAAATATGTATTAATATATAAGTAAAAAAAACTTAATAAAATGAATTACTTCAGTGTTGATCATAAATCACTTCACTTTATCTGTATTCATTATATTTCCATATAAAAAGCAATTAATGGTTTTCATTTCATTGAATAAAATTAAAAAGACCCTGTGCTATTTATAAAATTCACATCAATCAAACTACACAACATAAAATTGTTCCATTTATGCCTTTTTCTTTGCTTCACCTTTTTTGAGCTATTATAATAGGATATGTTAGTTATTTATTATTATTTATTTATATAATTTAGTTTGTTCATTATATTTATAGTCATGATACATATAACTTCTATGTATTGTGCCTATTTAGTAAATCCCAATAAAATTAAAAACTTAAAGATAAAAAAGGAACAAAATAAATTCATGCTTTATGTATGAGATATGTTGATATTAACTATATATTTTGGACAAACAATACGATTTTGAATATTAATTAGCCTTAAGATTGCCTTGTTTGTGATATTTTAAAGAAATGAAAATTAAATAAAATCTTAAAAATTCCATTTTGACATTAACAAGGACTAACAATTACTATTCTTGAAGAGATCTTGATACCTTGAGAAATTCTCAAATATTTGTGTTGATTTTCCTTTTTTTTTGTTGTATGCTGTTTTAACACATACTTCTGCAAATATGACAAAAATGTAGAACAACAACTCCAATTTATATAGCTGTAATGCTAATAATATGTGTATCAATTATGTACATAACTTAATTTGCATATTTTATATCCTACTGTTTTGTACTTTTATGTTTGGCATAAGTGGTGAAGGAAAACACAATTTTTGTGCTAATATATTTTTATCTTTTCTGTCTGTCTTGCCCGTGTCCTTGAAAAACCTGAATTACACTCCTGCCCACTGCAATAAACGTAAGTCGGCGATTGATTGGCAATGTAAATACTTATACACACATAATTATGCTTTTTTTGTATGTGTTCAATATTTACTACACATATTTTTTAAACTCATTCACACATATTTAATGTACCTAAATAATGTAAAATTGTTTTATTTTTGTTATGTACATTGCTTATTTATTTTATCTACTTAATAAAACAATGCGTTTGCGTTTCATTGTTTCACGCTAACGAATACATACTTGTTACATACGTCACATATTCACCTTAACAAATCTGGAATGCGCATGACATTAATTTGCAAACTATCCCCCTATCCCTGATTTGCCCCGTCTTGTCCCATCCCCCTCTGCTCATCCCGGATGGCTGCCTGGACGGACGACGGCGGCCGCTGCTACAACAACAAATGTCTGCTACTCCTCACGAACAACGAAAATCATAAGGGACTTGATCATCCTTGCGTCCGTTTTTAAATGTGATGTGTAAATAAATAAAAATGGCTTTATGGTGAACGGACTTGGTGTGTGGAATCAAAGTTGGGGCGAATATATTACTGGTTTTAACACGGCCAGGTATGGTGCGAACTGAGGTGCGTTGCTCCAAGTGCTCAGCCCACCTGGGACACGTGTTCAATGACGGCCCGGCGCCCACCAAGAAACGTTTTTGTATTAATTCCGCCTCCTTGGACTTCATACCCGCTGAAGAGAGGAAAGAGTAACTAACTATAGTCTGAAAATATTTTAATCGTAATTTATGTAAATTACATTTCAAGGACCTCGAAAATTTTGTATTACTTACAAAATTGTATACATAACTGTATAATATGCTTAGTTACAAAATTATGTATTTATCCATGTTGTGTCACTAACTTTTTTTAATTAGTTATAAAATTACAAACTAATGGGAACTTTAACATATTTCCTATGATATTATAGTATTATTCTTAAACACTATAAATCTTCTACAAGGAAAACCTGAATTACATCTGTAAATAGTAAATACATGCATTGATATACAAATCTGTAATTCTACATGAATGTTAAAGCTATGATATAACCATTTTTTTTCTAGTAAATTCAATCTTAGGTGCGCAAAGTAAAATTGTTTTTACAAAGCAATATTCAGCGCAGACTGAGTATAGGATTTTTGTATATCAATGAATACATGATAAAACATTTTCTTCTCAACATATTTCAATTGTTAGTAGCATAAATAACAATAATTTTGATGCTGATACTGGTTATATTTGTAGAATATACAAGTGATTGGTGAGTGAGTGAACCAATGATATTAAAAGAAAGCACTTTGTAATCAATGCCATCATATTTGTGTAATAAAATTAGGGGCATAGCATTAACCGAAAATGTCTAATAAACGGCGGTACAGCGCGGTGCCTAGACAGCTGAGCAGGCCGCAGGTCATTGTCCTCCTCGCCATTCCGGCCACGCCGTGTCCGCTAGGGTGAACATGAATTGCGTAATTTTTTTTTTAAACTTTAGATTATATTTGCTTAGTGGTAAATCAATATTTATTTTTAATAATAATTTTATTTTTCATATACATTCTCTATATATATTGTCGTTGAATATTCGACTCGCCAGTCACGCTGTATGATATGTCGTAAAAACTGGCTAACAAACGTTTATTTATAAATAAGAATATTTAAATTTTATTCTAAATCCTGTCACAGCTACTAAAACGAACACCCCAAACGTAGACACGTTTACCAACTTTTGCGATTGGTAATATCAAGAATGCGTGACAATTGTAAACACGGTCTTTGAAGGAATAATATCTTAAAACTTTTTTGTTTTCTCTGTATACGTTCCCAGTTATAACAAGCAAAAAGTTCGAGGTCTTTATCTATATAAGGTTATCGGATAATATTTTAACAACCTTTCGTTAAGATCTGTGTCATAACTAACAATTTAGTGGTCGTTAAATAAGCAAATAAACATCGCTTTGAATAGTACAACAAACAAAAGCAAAAAATGGTATCTTAGCATATTTCCTGTAACCATTTACTTAATAAACTTATTGCAAGTAGTCATTGCCATATATTTAATGATAAAACATATATTTTTCGATGTTAACGGCTTTCCGACGCATTCGCAACTAAACCGTTGGTTTTAAAGCAGAGATTTTATTTTTTGGAAAATGTATAATATGCTCCCGGCTATTTTTATATCATACATTAAACATAAGATTTACCCTACATTGTTGCAGCAAAAACTGAGTGAAAATTGTTTCTGCTGCAACTATGTACAGAACCCGCTGATTTTATAAATATCCTGTTCAGAAAGGTAGAATCTAATATAATTAGGGCTAGCTTATTTATCTCTGATAAAAAATTATTTTATTGATTATTCATCACATAGACTCTTACTTTTCTGCTCAGCATATATTTTATAAAACTTCTCGACAGCTATAATATTTAATTATAATGTAAAATACTATTTAATGTTGTATTCATTAGTATGCATAGTACATTGTAAACATCCCACATTAACCGGAAATTTATATTGCTGCATCGCATAATATTATATTACGTATTTATGTTATTTTTCTATGTAGAGCCTCAGTAGAAAAACAAGTTATGCATACCTCAATACTTAATTTAGTTACCAATCCAAGTCAATTTGTTTAACGATATTTATTATTTTTGCCATTGGCAATTGTTACATGTTCCAGTAATTTATAGTTTTAAAACGAGTAATTTTGCTTTCAGAAATTAAATATCCATGTGAACTTTGTGGAAATAAATATTTTATGTAAATCTGTTTTGATGTATATTTTTTTCCTCCTTCTCTTCTCCTTAAACTTTAACAAGCCTAAGGTTACTTTCTAAATTTGGACAACAAAACACATTAATAAATAACGAATTCACAATGAAGAATTTCTCTATAATCAACCCGCCACGGGCCGGCATACATCATCACAAAACAAAATAGGAAAAACTAATAAAAATTGGCTTCAAAGGGGAAAACTCATAACTGAAAACCACAGGATTTAGCAGTTCTGTATAAGTAAGCAATTTGGTAAGCCTACAACCGAATTTCCTCCTTGGCGGCCAATCTACTCTGAGATCAACCAACTGCTCAGGGAATATTATAGTGCTTAAGTGTACGGTCAGCTACAGATGCCTGTTGCTTTACTCTCATAGCCCGATAGAACAAACGTCCAACGTGACCGAAGACTAGCCTATTTTTAAATTATCCCACTGCTGGGTAAAGGCCTCTCCTAGACAGGGTATAGGGCATAGCCCCGCGTGGTAGCGGCTCAAGTGCAGACTTCACATATTTCAGAAATATTATTTGTAAGATATGCGGGTTTCCCCACTATGTTTTCCTTCACCGCAGAGCACGTGGTATATCAGTACTTAAAACTGCAATTAGAAAATTGCCAATTTCATTGGTGCCGGCATCGGGAATCGAACACAGATTCGCCTCGAGTAGACAGAATTAAAGGCAAGCGACCGGTCACTTCTCTATTTTAATCTGACTCATATAATCATCTTAATTTTCTGACAAATGGGGTGATTAGTCCACATTGCTCCAACCCAACTAGAAGCAATAAAATAAGTCATGATACAGTTTTCGAGTCAGAAGTAAATCAACGATCTATACCACTTGCATGCATAAAGTATGTACAAAGGCCGGACTTAATGCTCAGTGGCATTATTACCACTCTATCTTCGGATAGTACAGAGAAAATGAGGTAGAGTACAGATATATATAAAGACAAAAGAATAATATTAAAAGCCTATATGAATAATTGTACGCTTTCTGCATAGACCGATGTTATATACGAATATATGTATTTTT
>JAOCPS010000023.1:1224693-1236411 GCA_025505425.1 Graphium colonna | reverse complement strand
AATCTTAATTTATTCGTTTTAACGAGTAATGCGACTCCTTTTTTTATGAAGGATTTCTTATTAAATATTTCTTTATTTAAGAACTCAAGTCAGGCAAGCAAGATTTCTTATGTAAAAAATATTCTCAATGTTATGTTAATTTTGGTAGGTATTTCCGATTCTAATATCTTGACAGACTAAATATTTTTTTTATTAAAATCCTTAAATTACTTCCTAATTTTAAACGTCAGTTACATTTTGGTACTGGTCGAGGTACTTAAGTTATGTGGAACCGTGGCCATATCTCCCTTTCTTTAAAAAAACAATGGAAAAACTAGAATATGTAAACAAGAAATTTAAGATAATTTAGTGACAAATATTCAAATAATTGATCTTCCAAAATATGGAAATACGGTTTGTTTACAGCGCTTCGAAATAATATTTTTTTTTCTAAAAAAAACTGTCATATTTACAACATGAACATTTATATTTAGGGTCATTGAAAACGTATATATATTTTTCTAATAATATATATTTTTTTTTTTGGGAAAAAAAACGCTGCCCTTATTATAAAGTCAAAGTCTTATGTTACAAGAGCGTTTTACAAACATAAATCGCACAAAGAAAAACACCCAGATCCCAAACAACTATTTGTAGGTAACTAATGTAAAGAACCCAATTCAGCTCTTAAAGTTTTTGTGTATGTTTTATCGCTGTAATAATAATTTATTAAATTTAAATACTTTCTACTCAAAAAAGTGTTATATTTATTTATTTATGTTTGTATTTTTGCAATTAAATAATAAAAACCCATAGCGTTTATGTCGGTCATATAATGCATATTTACTGGCATGCTTAAAAATATTTTATTTTATTATACTTATATACTATTTTAAATTTCCCGGTACACATTTGCCAAGTAAACAAATAATAATTTTTAATTTTAAGAGATCTGTTTTATGTACTAGCCGTACAAGTCGATGTCTAAAAAACGTAAGATGTACATCCGAGTTGCCGCACAACAATTTATCTTAAAATAACTCAAATTAACAGTTACTGATGTAAATCGTCATTAAATCTTAATTTATTAATTTTTAAAGATTTACTAAGTAAGTAGCTTCCCTATATATTTATTGAAATTTTAAAAGATCTTCTCTTGATTTTATTGATTCCATTTCCCGGGTGAAGGGACTACGGCGCATGCTTGAAAATTGCTTGGAAAATTCGCGACAGCGGCTGCGAAGGTAAGCTCTTATATTTTATTAACTGTTTTAATTGCACAATTTCTTTTAAAATTGGTAAGACAACGAGTTTTAGTATGATAAACGATATAGTGCAGTTTAATTTTTAATATTTTGTCATTTTCATTCATTTAAAAATCTTACATATGAGTATGTTTTGTAATTACGCAATTTTACGTTACTTATTTTATGTACACACAAGCAAAAATGCATGTTATTGTGTATCTTATATTAAATTTATACACGGGTAAATCCTAAATTGTACGGAAAAGTTCGTTAGTATGTGTACTTCTTTTACATTATTTTAATATGTATGGTAGAATGACTTAAATTTTATTAATTATCTTATTCTTAATTGTAAAATCATCATATTGAATTGTTTATGATTCACTGTTACTTCTTTATTTAAATTCTGGCACATTTGTGATTTGTCAAAGCATTAAATATGACACGTTGAATTCCTAAGTGTCCATAGGTTATAAAATAAGGTTAGATTTTATTGTAGATTATGAAATGAAGGATAGAATGCATTTAACATGCACAAGATGGTGGCATTTGTTCACACCGATAAGCCCATGTGCGTTTTCAGTGCACATGCAATGGCACTAAGTGCGAAACAGTCTAATTCTGAAACCGTCTTCACTATTGTATATATTTAATCGTAGACATTTGCTAAGTTTAGAATGAATGCACTCTCACCGCGAGTAATGTGCAATAATCGATCCTGGCATACAGTCACGTGGTCAGTTAAACTCTTCGAGTTACCAGCGCGATAAAGATATATATCGCGCTAGTGTGCAAGATATTTATCTGCAGCTGATCTGCATTTTTGTTACTTAGAACTCGAAATCATTACGTAGTAGGAATATGGTATGATACGCATCCAACTTCTGCAACGCTCTGAAAGCCGACTGAGCGGGTGAGTTATGACATATTGTCTATATTCGGGTGGAAGCTGGCTGTATCGACCTTCCGGACGTCCTGCGCACGCCCGGCGCTGTGCGAACCCGTCCCAGAATCTCGCTGCGATAGGCAGTCGCTCGTATTACCTAGCCTGAGTGCATTGCATTTAACGTTCCACCCCTGGTGAGTACCTACCTCAACAGATTTATTGATTTTCCCCTGGTGGCCTTTGTTAGCCTATAGGCGAGTTTCTTAAGGGTTTTGGTTTCGCAAGGTTTCAGTCAAAGCCTATCCAATTTATAAGGGTTTTATTATATTTGAAAAAAAAATGTGGAAAAGTTTGCGTTTTACATAATTTTGTACAAACCGTTAGTCCGCGTGCGCGCGTGCCCGGTTCGTCTTTTTGCTCTTCTAGTCTTTGATTGATTATTGATTAACGCCCTACGTGTTTAAGGATACATGATTTCTTTTTTCTTACAATAATTTGTTTCAATTATTTTCGGTTGGAACTTGAAATTTTGTGGGGCTGGATCTCATCTATATGGGTTCGTATTGAAGTCGGTTAAGGATTTTTAAATTTTATGCAAAAAAATCTGTACTTGTTGAATGTTTGAAATCTTATGATTTTTGCTATTTACGGGTATTTCTTTCGAATCCTTGTTATAGGTTTCGTTCTTTGGTTTGATTCAAAAATATTCTTTGTCTCCGTTACGGTCGGCTTTTTCCAAATTTATATCCGAATGAATGATTTTTTTAAAATCACTGATTTTAGTTTCTTTCTTACTTTTATTTCATATTTATCACCGCTCAGTGTTACTAAATGTTTAGGATATAAATATAGATGTAGGAATGATAAATAGTCGCGGTGTGACACGTCAGCCTACTAAATTAACTTGAAACCAAACTTCTTCAATTTTAAACATTTTTAATAACCAAATTTTTTTTCAGTCAGGTTTCTCGGTTCTCGCGTATAATCTACATTTGCTGAAACAATGGGTAAGGAAAAGACTCATATCAACATTGTGGTGATCGGCCATGTCGACTCGGGCAAGTCAACCACCACCGGCCACCTCATCTACAAGTGCGGCGGCATCGACAAGCGTACCATCGAGAAGTTCGAAAAGGAGGCCCAGGAGATGGGCAAGGGCTCCTTTAAATATGCCTGGGTGAGCGAATCTTATTTTTACGGCTCCACTTTTCATTGACTTAAGTTCTCTTGCCTCAGAC
The DNA here is from genome assembly GCA_025505425.1 of Graphium colonna. Taxonomy (NCBI): domain Eukaryota; kingdom Metazoa; phylum Arthropoda; class Insecta; order Lepidoptera; family Papilionidae; genus Graphium; species Graphium colonna. The sequence continues at coordinate 1,233,061 of JAOCPS010000023.1, read as the reverse complement.
GATTTTGCCATTATTTTCTGCCACGCGTGACACTCCTGTGCAATCAATCATCGTCAGCGGTATTTCCGGACCGATACGACTTGGGCACGTCCAAGAAGATAGTTTTGTAGCCAATTCAGGGCGTTGGTCAGTTGAAAAGGTTTCTAGTCTAGCATGACAACAGCTTTATTGACCAGCTTGCAATAATTTATGATTTAATTATTAATGGTATATTATTCTGTTCAGTGTGTATTAAGAAATGATCAAATCTTTACTAATTTAACTCAAAGTAGCCACGTAGCCGGTAAGAAGTCACTCCGCGTGGTTCTCGTTGGATTTGGGAAAATTATTGGTCTCTGGACACCTACGCTTAGAATAAAATGCAATTTTATTTTGCATATGGTCTTTTTATACGTCAATCCTATTTACGGTGACAATTAATGGAGGCTTTGCTGTATTTCAAATTTGCCCCAACTCCTCACCCAAGAGCTCCAATATAGTTTTAAAATTTAATTCGATAAGTAATAAGAAAGTTTTTACTGCTTTTAATAATTAGGTATCCTAACGTATGACAATCAAAAATTAATATATGGGTATCATCTAAAAAAGTAATAGATTTGGAGGAAGTAGAAAGACGGGCGTGTTAGTGAGGGAGAGATGTCATAAATTTTTGCATTAGAAATAGTTTACGAAGTCTTACATGTCTTTTATCTATTAGGTGTTAGACAAGTTGAAAGCCGAGCGCGAGCGCGGTATCACTATCGACATTGCCCTGTGGAAGTTTGAAACATCAAAGTACTACGTGACGATCATCGATGCGCCGGGCCATCGGGACTTCATCAAAAACATGATCACCGGCACCTCGCAGGTTAGTGAAATTTGTTACTATAAAAGGAATTTTCTAGAAACCGCATATTTTAGAAGATTTCAAAAAAGGAAGAAGGTCCTCAATTCGAATGTTTCTATTTGTAATGTATGTTCGCCCATATCTGTCATTTATGAACCGGTTTTAAAAATTATATTTTTATTAGGGTATTCTTCCGGAATGATCCCATAAAATTTTCTGAAAAATCGGTTTATTAGTATTTCTTTTATAATGAAAATAAGAAAATTAATTTTATGTAGGTTAGCGCGTATCTCCGTCATTTGTAAACCAATTTCAAAAATTATTTTTATATGATAGAGCTTTCTTTGTAGATAGTCCCATAAAGTTAACATAATCCGTTCATTAGTTTGTTTTTTTAAATAAATGATTTTAAAAAAATATTTTTTTTATCTGATAGAGTATACTGTATTTTATCTGATAGGGGATCCTAATGGTCCTACAATTTTAAAAAAAATGGATTAAGTTGTTTGAACAAAAATCAAAATAACGGAGAAGATATGTTTCGAAAGTACACTTATAAGGCATTTGAAGTCATTTTTTTTAATTTTCTGTGAAAATAAACTTTTGTCCATATTTGACACTACGAGATATAGAAAAAACTTATGCCTACCACTGAGTTGTGATAATGCGATAATTGCTCAATATGTATTACAGTTTCGACTTTCTCGTTTGGTATAAATAGCGTTTATTGCAAAAGCACTTTGCAAGCAAGCTTCCTCGACATACAATGGAAATACAACAATGGAAGCCCGCTTTCGTTGCAGGCATTGTCAAACTTTTAATAAAAAAAGTTATTTTCGGTAATTCGTCCAGTTTAAAAACGGGTTTATGGTTTCCATGCTGCTCGAACTATTTTGCAACCATCCCCCTTAATAACAAATCATATACAATGGAGAATGGTATATTTGATTTGATTTTGAAACATTTTTTTAAATATTAGCCACATTTATTAATTGTTTTGTTTTAGCCGCGAAAAAAATTTTGGCGGACGGCCTACTTTTTTTTTCACTTGTTCAATTTTTTTTGTATTGTCTAAAGTGCATTCATCGGTATTTGCGATAAAGTAATACACTTACAAACTAAAATAAGTATAGTATTTCTATAGATCTGTTGTTTTTTTTTTTTTTGGAAAAGAAGACTAACAAGTAGACGGTTCACTTGATGGTAATCGATCCCGTCAACATCGGAGAGTCGCGAGTGCGTCGCCAACCTGGGAAATTGGATAGAATGTGTTTATTTGATAGCATGGGGTCGGGATTAAGGGTTTGAAAGGGAAAAGAGTGGAAAAAGAAAAGGGTATATATGGCCTTTCGGCGTCCATAATAGTCATGCATACTTCATTTTATGCCGACTTCGAGGGTGATACTTACCCGGTCGAGCGCGGCCGTAGAAATTCAGCAAAAGCTGTGAAAAGATGTTATGATGTTACAAGTTTTTAAATTTACAAAAGTGTTTAATGGTGAATATTTTCTTTACACGTTGAATCATACTTTTTTGTTATTTGACAGGGTTTATAAATATTCATTAATTTTTAAAACCATCCTTTTATCTTTTTAATTTTCACGATTCGATTTTCCTCGGTGTCATATTTTCCAGTTCAGAATCCGTAGCAATGCTCCAAATCGATTCATTGCTCATCTTTCAATATTCTTATTCTTTAGCTAAAATATCTTGTTACTATATTTTACAGTATTAAAACAACAATAATCATAAAAAAATATTACCACAAAATATTTTTTTTGAACGGACGTACCATGACGCTTTGACGCAGGAGTCTTTGCCCAGCAGTGAGACAATATAAAAATAGGCTGTTTCTTTATTTTACTACTTTAATCTTAAGTGCTGCATTACCACGTGCGGTAAAGGATAACATCGTGAAGAAACCTGCATATCTATTAAGTATATTTCCTGCATATCTATTAAGAAGTTCAATCCGTACTGTGATATGCCTAGCCTATACTCTCTTTCTAGAGGAGGCCTTAGCCCAGCAATGATAATTAAAAAGAAATAGACTGTTCTTTACTTTTCTTTACCGTACCAAGTTGCATCAAGTTCAAACATTTTTTTTTATTCTGGAGACTAGACTTAATAATTATCTCTTGCATAAGTTCTGTTTGTAAAGAAAACCACAGTCTCGAAGATATTTGATAAAATGGTAAAATCGATTCATCAAAAATTGTTTGTATTGCATCCTATATCTCTATGACAGTTTGTGTAAACGCCATGCAGGTAAAGCAAAATTTATATTTTTTTATTTTAAATTAAATTCCCGGTTCAAAAATCAAACCCATAATGTCGTAATTTCTTAAGAAATTATGGTAATAATTACTATATAATTTTGATTTCCATCCATGAAAATTCATGGTACCACTTTTGGGCTTTGGAGTGAAGAAATCCGGCTTGTGATTTTATAATCAAACATGTTTCTGTGACTTTTGTGAGCGTAGTGTCAGGTATGTAAGGATATCGCTTTCAAATAATAAATTTAAATCCACAATGTTTTGTTTTTTTAGTTTATGTAAATTTAAATACTAAAAGGCGAAAGTTACGTATGTTTGACAATAGAAATACGTTATTTTAATATTTTTAAAAGTACTACAGTAACCGTCACGAGAAACTATAAAAATGTAAACAAAGAACAGGAGTGCCCAACATTTGGAGTTATAATAATAAACTATTTTTGTATTTTTTTAATATAAAAATATTAATTAATTAAAATACCTTTCGACGTTTTTTTCGTAGCGAATTAATTTCGTTGTAAATACTTGGACTGGATCCATAATAAGTAATGCGAGTAATTAATAATAAATCAATAATAAAATGAAAATAGAAATATAACAATAAAAATAAATAACAATGAATAATAACAACTATCTCAAGCTCATTCGAAACTCGACTGAATGCGTCACTTTATTTAAAATGGCGGACCAAATGTTTGTATGCCGTGAGTCTGAAGCGTTCCTGTATTACGAAACCGTATGCGACAGCACTTCATCGAGATAAATGTTCACTAACGTATAAGCCGATTAATTTAAATTGTTCGCGAAACTCGGTTCTTTTCGTATTAGGCCGTGTGTTAATTTAATTTGATCATATTTTGATAATCGTTTACTGTGGCTGCGTAACTTGGTAGAAGTTATTTCAAGTACTTATTTTATAGCTTTTCGTGACGGCTACTATAGACTCATAGTTTTAGGCATACTACTCATAGAAGTGAGTTTGTAATATTGCATCATTTGCCGATGTGACAAAATTTTCTTAAATATATTTTTTTTTGCGCACATCGCAAATAAATTCATAAACAGACAGCCAAAAAATTTTAAGCTATTTGAGTATGTCCCCTGTCAATTTCTCTAATATCAACATAATTTTAGCGTTTTAAATTGACAGATGGTTTTAAACCTTATGTTGTGAGTTATATTATGTTGTGAATTTATATGATAAATCTTTTAAATATAACTACCTGGATGGATAATATTTAAAATCCAATCATGTTAATCCGGATAAACAGTAAAAGACCAATGCCCAAAAGCGATACCAAAAAGTCTCATACATCAAGATCAAAATGATATTGTAATAATTCCTTTATTTTTTACGACATTAGGCTTCATCAATTTGATTTTGATGAACGGAATTTAATTTAAAGTATAAAAGTATGAATATTACTTCATGTACATGACGTTTACACAACCGGTCATAGAGATGTAGAATGCAATTTTTTTGATGAAGAAAACAAATTTCGACTTTATGAAATATCTCCGAAACGCGTTTTCTTCTTTAGTGGAAGAACTTCTGTTGTAGTTAATATAATAAGTCTAGTCTCCAAAAAAAAAGTGTTTAAACTTGCTGCAACTTGGTACGGTATGCCATATAAAAATGGGCATTGTCCTTTAATCCAAATCCATCTATCCAAACTCAATATTATTATTAGTATAGAAATATATTATCTATAATATGACTGAATTTCTAAGCGGCTATGCTGATTTTACTAATTCTAATTGTATTCGGATGGAACCCTGTGTGATTTAGTTTTACAATTCGATCCGGTTTTTTTTATTATAAATTGCATTTTAGGAATTTATAATAAAAAAATTTTGAATTCTGAAAAATGATCTTCCGATATTCGTTATATTGTTGCCGTTGCATAAGATGCTACTCGAATGATTTTATAACACCTCTAGAGGTCATGCCCTCGCTTTCATACTACTACTTTATTTTTTACGTAAGCTGTTAAGACCCAATTTCATCAGAGCTGTTATCATATTTACACGTTAAATATATTAACGAAGTCTAATAGGTTTAAGTATGCGATAATTGACAGTTAATTAATATTTTATTAATTTAGTAAATCAGGCAAGGTAAGTTAAGTTTTTTTTAATTGCAAGGAAGCCAAGCGAGCAGACGGTTCACCTGATATTAAGCGACCCCGTCGCTCATGTGTGAGAGAGTGAGAAAAGAAAAGGGTAGGAATGGGCTTCCGGCAACCCCAAAAGTCATGCATACTTTATTTCATGCCAACTGTGTAAAGAACGATGGTACTTCCCCAGGCGAGCGTGGCCGTATAAGTGCAGCAAAAGTTGTGAAAAGATGTTGTTCTACATACTTATTCTTAAAATCTACATGCCAGTTGGATAACGTAAAGAAAATATTAAAACTATAAAAGTTCCAACTATATTTTTTTATTTAAGCCAAAAACAATCACGTTTTGTTTGAATTGCAGTCATGTTACAAATATTTTGAAGCCGGTTGCGTAACTTAATGCGGAATTTTACTACGACGCCGCGGTTTACGCGGTCTACGGTTGAAATAATGCCTATGTGCACATCAGATATTCAAAAGATGATGAAATCTAGTTTTGGATAATTTTAGGTGTAAGTAAACATTAAGGAATTAATCGGTTGATGAAGGATCATGAATATATTTTCCTTTGTACATACAACATGTACACTGTATATAGTAATAAATGGAATTTATGACTGTATTAGGAAAAAAATGTTATTGATTTTTGCGGAACTACGAGTGGGGCTATACATTTCAAATGTAGATATTATTAAAGAAGCCGCGTAGGTCACAAAAAAATTGTTTTGATAATTTTACTTTATTTAACTATTTTTAAATTAAAAGTGCTGGCCACTTCTCACATTTGCTATGTAAGTTAATTATCTCAATCAAAATTTTGTTAAAGATTAGTGTGTAAAATCATTTTCATTTAGCAATTTGTTATTCTTAGTCACGTAAAAAATAAAAAAATAAGTAATATTAATTCTTCTAGTTGCTTCGGAATAGGACACCAAGCATGGTTCATGGGTGGAACAGATGAAGATTACAATAAATGTAGCTATCCATTATTGTTGCGGCTTCAGATATTCCTTAAACTACCTCATATCCCTTTATTAGTATTCGCAGTAAGTTATTTATTTTAACTTGACTCAATTGGGGGGCTATTAGGAAACGTTTTACGCGGTAACTTCTTCATTTTTTGACACTGCTTTTAATGAAGATTATAGTGAAAAGGAGTCTTTGTCCTGTCTGACAACAGCGACGTTATATCAGAACATAGGAAAATAAAAGCAGCCTTCTCTCCTACTCAGCCTACACCGGAATTCAGGACATTTTCAATATTTTTTTTAAACAGACGAACCACATCAATAGAATCGTTATATTGGTCGCAAATTAAATTCCGTAAGGTTTTTACTGTGATTTTCGACGGAAAAAATTTTCCTTCTGTTATTTTCATGTTATGTACACTTGCTCTCTCTAGGGCATTCCATAAACCACGTTGATTAAAATACAAGATTTATTGTTTTCCCATCCTTGAGACGTTCTTCAATTTAGACTAGGCTATAGAATCTTGACAGAAGATGGGCCGGCAATAAAATCAAATATTTAAACAGTTATTTGTAATTAATATTATTTCAAGACATGTATTTCGCTAAAAAGTTCACAAGCAAACCTTTTACTACTAAATAATTCGACCAAGCGAGTAAAGTGGGAGATTTACAAATAAAATTCAGGCGAAAACCTATTTTATGTATGTATGTACCGGGATAATTCTTAAATCAGAGGTTCAATTTAAACAAAATTTAAAACATGTGCACGTTATATTAATACAATTTTTAAATAAGGCATCAAAATCGAACTAGTATTTTATAAGATATTTAAGTAGATGTAAAATCATGAAGAAATAATATAACAGCGAATTCCAAGTACATGGCAAACTAGCTGTAAGTATTAAGAGTGACAAAGGGATCGTTTGGCCCCAGGCCGATTGCGCCGTGCTGATCGTGGCCGCCGGCACCGGTGAGTTCGAGGCGGGCATCAGCAAGAACGGGCAGACGCGAGAACACGCGTTGCTCGCCTTCACGCTCGGCGTGAAACAGTTGATCGTGGGCGTCAACAAGATGGATTCCACCGAGCCCCCCTACCACGAGGCGCGCTACGAGGAGATCAAGAAGGAGGTCTCTTCCTATATTAAGAAGATCGGTGAGATACAATCGTAGAGTTTAAAGTTTTTAAACTAAATCTTTGCTTAAAAATAACAAAAACATTAATTAACATTTTGAAATTCAAAAAAATAAAAAAAACAAAAAAAATTAATAGAATAATGATAATGAATTGTCATTTTGTGTAAGATTATTCTATTAAATTGTACTACAAACTCATAGTACTACTGATTTGAGAGATATTTTTCAATGGAATCTTAAAGAAAATTATTTACATTTAAACCGACTTGGGTTTTAAGTTTGTCAAGGAAAGGCATTAATTAAATACCGGTTCTATAGAAGTTGCTGTTGAAGTATTTATCATACTTTTTTACTAAGGTTAAAATTATATTACTTCTTATCATTCTCATAGAAGCGTATAATAAATAATCTTACTTCTCAGAAATGAAACTAAACGTGTAATCAAGTTAAACTTTAGTTTTTAGTTTGAATTTGATAAAATTTTGTTATCCTTAAATATTGTAGGCACTAAAACGAATCTTAAGGCATCATGAGATTGACAATACGAGTTTTAGATACAAACCAATAACGGCTTAACATGCCGTCGCAAACACGCGAGGTTAATAAGGCACGCTACCGGTCCACCAGGCTACAACCCGGCGACGGTGGCGTTCGTGCCGATCTCTGGGTGGCACGGGGACAACATGCTCGAGCTGTCGGACAAGATGCCCTGGTTCAAGGGGTGGACCATCGACCGCAAGGACGGCAAGGTGGAGGGCAAGTGCCTCATCGAGGTGAGATCACGAGTAGTGGACTTTGCAGCTTCGTCTAAAGCGTATTAGGTTTTTTTTATGGAAAGGAAGACAAACGAGCGGACGCTTCACCTGATGGTAAATCATCCCGTCGCCCATGGATGCACGCAACATCCGGAGAGTTGCGAGTGCATTGTCGACCTGAGAAATTGGATACAATGGGTTTATTGGATTAGACGGGTAGGTATTAAGAAATTGGAGGGGATAAGAGTGGGAAAAGAAAATGGTAGACATGGCCATCCGGCATC
>JAOCPS010000023.1:1199551-1218895 GCA_025505425.1 Graphium colonna | reverse complement strand
CTTGACGGGAGATGGGGAGGCTTTCTAGGTTTTAAGATGCCTATTACGATGGCCTCTTTCCAGGCATCCGAGAAGGAGCAGCTGGAGAAAGGCACCTTGAAAACGCTAGCCAGTACACAGACGATCGGGCCTGGGAGCATTTTAATAATTTTATTGGAGATCTGGTCTGGGCCAGGGGAGGAACGTTTCTTAAGTTTTTTAATAAAATCCTGGACTTTCTCGTGGGTCACATGTTGTAATGGGTCCCCCTGTAGTGGTAGCGCAGCCCTACTTGCGATAACGCGTTCCATCTCCGCTGGATTGATTGGATTGACGTGAGCGCGCGATGGGCTACATTGATGCTCTTGGTTGTCTGCTAAGCATTCGGCTTTTTCAGAGTCGTCTAAGGCGAAAGAGACGCCGTCAGGCCTGGCTAACGGCGGTATGGGACTTTGGGGTTCACCTTGAAGGCGATTTGCAATTTGCCAGTAGACAGTACATACAATAAAACCATATACAATAAAAATAATAAACTGTTAAATTATCACACTATCTTATTTTTATCATACCCAGGTAATGGATTCTTGTTAGGTATTGCTGACTTACTCATTGATAATCTTGGATACCTATGTAAGGTAAGCAACTATAGTAGGTAATTAGGTATAGAAAATTCGTATTAGGTAAATAGGTACTAATCAGCATAAGGACGAAAACCAAATCAAACTGAACTCTTCAAAGTTTAGGTACCTAACTACTTAACAACTTAAGTGTAAGTGATTTTTACAAATACTTTTATACCTACCTATTCAAAATATATTGTATGTTGTGTTTACCACTTCTTCAGTCACTTTACTTCACTTAATTTAACTATGCAACAACTTTGTAATCTCTTGAAATAAATGGGTACTTATATGAGTTATTATCGTTCAAGCTCCAACGAATTTTAAAACGCAAATGAACTTTCAACCTTTTATTTTTTTTTCGCGGGCATTATCACCGCTGGCCAAAGGGGCCTCTGCAGCTCCGACGGACGTGAGGTGGCCGGTGGCGCTCGGAGCGCCGGGCCTAAACCTCGTTTTATGAGTTTAAGCTCAAGGGCTCCCGGGTGAGCGTCGGCTCGGGCCACCACTCTAATAGTGTTACCGAATTGAAACTTTTAATCTAAGTGCAAGCGTTAAATAGTAAAATATCATGAACATGTTTGGACTTGATTATGATTTCGTTCGTGTTCAATCGCGTAAGCATCAAATAGAGAGCAAGTCAAAACGCGCCTGAAAGACGTACGCTTGAACTCATTATCTTGCACAAACTTGTCCACACAGACTTGCCGAGTTTTTCATCTTGTACGAACTTGAGACTTTACATTACTACAACAATGCTATTTCCTACAAAAATATTAATTATTCTTAGTAAACGTAACACAACGTAAACACTACAGTATCTACCTATCTTGATAGTTTTGAATAAAAACTTGTGTTCATTTAATAGGGGTCGATTTTTAGACCTCCTGGACCCCCAAAATCAGTTTTTGTTTATATTGACCCCTAGGAAACCGATATCGACCATTTTGGGAATTCCTGTTTTACATTATCAAATGGAAGTACCCTACAAACTTCGAATGTCAAAATATACAGCAGAACGCTGCAATTATGATGTTGTCTTTTGATTCCGTTGACTACAATTATTTGAATTGAATTTAACTTTGATAGTTCCAAACATTTTTAAGAAAATGGACTTAAAAAACAATGAAGTGATCTAAACAATTCAATACCGTAAACATGGTGTTTTTTTTTATGACATATAACCTTAAAAATTGCATTTAAAAATACATTTAATGTTGAAAATCGCCGAACAATCAAATATCATATTAACCGTAGACAGCAGTTGTCGCCCACGATATCAAATCAAGTAATCTAATACGATTTTTTCCACTCGGGGTTAACAATTTTACTCCGAAATAATAACTTGAATTTAAATAAAATAGAATTTTAATATTCTAATGTGATTTATAATAACCTTCTTCTGTTTAAAAAATCCTTAGTGTCTCGCCGAAAACATGGACTTTACTACCATTTTTATTTGTTTTGAAAATTTTTTGTCGTTTTTTAAAAATGATTGCAACCTATTATAACTATTTCACGTATTTTGATGCCGAAGCTTGTGTTAAAACATCACGATATAATTTGAAAACAATTTAAAATATGAGATTTTAGAACTACACGAAAAAAAATCCGTTAAGATAATTGTCACAATCGTCACAAAAATATTAATTATCTTATTAAGTACTGCATCGATTCTGATGTCAAACTAACTTAAAAAGTGTCATTATTACTACGTCAATCAGCCGCGCTACGCCATTTTGAAATGATTTTGTAGGGCTACTGCTACTGCATGTATTACATTTCAGACTACGCCCTAAAAGCTCATTGCGGATAAACATCAGATCATTCCAAAGTTTTCTGCACGCAGTTACAGCGCTACTAATTGTTTTAGCAAACGAAAAGTTTTTAGATAGTTGTAGCATTGTTATAACTGAATAAATCTCATTATTTATAATGTAATATTCAAATGTTATCAAGTTATAATTAATAATTAAATAATTTTTGAAATGTTATTATTAGAATCCAGGGCATAAATTATGGATTGATTTTCTGTCAACATGACATATGCCAAACTTATTTGACAAGAATCATCGGTCAATCTGACAATCAATTTCTATTAATGTAATGAGTGAATAGGGACTGGTTTTGCTGGTGCTTGCCGATATTTACGCTACTAGACTGTATCTGCGATAACGAAACATGATGACGTGTGCTTCGCCGTAAGTGAAAGTAACTTATTAGTGGTAGGAGTTGTTGCTCGAAGGTCTTCAATATCAGTTGTACATTGTGTTGCTCGCAGTCTGTCGTCGATAGTGGTTTCGTGCGCTCCGGGTTTCATTTTCGCTCTACTTTGTAAACGATGTGTGGAATATTCGCATATATTAATCATCTTACACCTAAAACCCGACGAGAAATCTTAGAATTACTTGTGAATGGCTTGAAACGCTTAGAATATCGTGGATATGATTCGGCGGGCGTCGCCGTCGATGCGGCTGACGAAAAAGATATAGCGGTGGTTAAGAGACGCGGGAAAGTTGCGGCGCTCGAAGAATTACTTCAGGAGCGAAGTGTTGAACTTGCTGTGGATGAAAGCATAGAATCTCACTGTGGTATCGCTCACACACGTTGGGCTACTCATGGAGAGCCAAGTTCCGTCAACTCGCATCCTCAGCGCTCTGGAGAAGATAATGCATTTGTTGTTATCCACAATGGAATTATTACTAACTACAAGGAAGTTAAAACTTTCCTGGAAAACAAGGGATATGTATTTGAATCCCAAACTGATACAGAGGCCATTGCAAAACTGATACATCACATCTACAATCAACATAAGGGCTATAACTTCCAAGAATTAGTGGAGCAGGTAATTCAACAACTTGAAGGTGCTTTTGCTCTGTGCTTTAAATCTCGCTACTTTCCTAATGAATGTGTAGCCACTAGACGTGGTAGCCCTCTTCTTGTTGGAATCAAAACAAGACGCCGTCTTTCAAGTGATCATGTTCCTATTATGTATACAAATAATAAGGCTACTCGAGGAGTTGTGCCAACAGTACCTCGTGTCAACAGCCATGCTCATTTTGAACCTGAAGAAGAAAGAGATGTTGAGTATTTCTTTGCATCTGATGCATCCGCAGTAATTGAACACACAAACAGAGTGCTTTATTTTGAAGATGATGATGTTGCCCATATCAAGGATGGTGTTCTTAGCATTCATCGCATGTCAGGTAGCAGCAGTGACCCACATGAGAGGGAAATCTTAACCCTGAAATTAGAATTGCAACAGATTATGAAGGGCAACTATGAATATTTCATGCAAAAGGAAATTTTTGAACAGTCTGAATCTATAGTGAACACAATGAGAGGCCGTCTTAATTTTGCCGATGGCACTGTTACCTTGGGAGGTATTAAAGATTACATTCCTGAAATAAAAAGATGCAGAAGATTAATGCTAATTGGATGTGGTACTAGTTATCACAGTGCAGTAGCTACTCGGCAGCTTTTGGAAGAGTTGACTGAGCTTCCAGTCATGGTAGAATTGGCTTCTGATTTTCTCGATAGAAATACTCCTGTATTCAGAGATGATGTCTGTTTCTTCATTTCCCAATCAGGTGAGACAGCGGATACTTTAATGGCTCTTCGTTACTGCAAACGCCATGGGGCCCTTATTGTTGGAATAACAAATACTGTAGGCAGCTCTATTTGTCGTGAATCACACTGTGGTGTTCACATCAATGCCGGCCCTGAAATTGGTGTGGCCTCTACTAAAGCTTACACATCACAATTTGTCTCCCTTGTTATGTTTGCCCTTGTGATCAGTGAAGATCGTATTTCACTGCAAAAGCGTCGCGCCGACATCATCGCCGGATTGCACGAGTTGGACACTAAAATCAAGCAGGTCTTAGCTCTGGACGACAAAGTTAAAGCGTTAGCTGAAGATCTTTACAGACAGCGGTCGCTACTTATTATGGGTCGTGGATACAACTTCGCCACATGTTTGGAAGGCGCGCTGAAAGTTAAAGAATTGACGTACATGCACAGCGAGGGGATTATGGCGGGTGAATTGAAGCATGGACCACTTGCGCTTATTGACGACTCCATGCCTGTCATGATGATCGTTATGCGGGACCCTGTATATACTAAGTGTATGAACGCATTGCAGCAAGTGACAGCCCGACAAGGGCGACCGATAGTCGTGTGCGAAGACGGCGACGCAGAAACAATGAGCTTGGCGTCACGGTGCCTGGAAGTTCCGAAAACAGTAGATTGTTTACAAGGCGTACTTACTGTTATTCCTATGCAATTGTTGGCATATCATATTGCCGTACTTCGTGGTTGTAACGTCGACTGCCCACGAAATCTTGCTAAGTCCGTTACTGTCGAGTAATATGTATGATCTTTCAAGATTTACGCGCGATCTCTTCATTTTACTATGATAATAATATATCATATTACATTTTTGCCGTTATTATTTTTTTCATGAAACTCGCGTCACAAATAATTTGTTGAGTAATTTTTTTCTGCAACTTGATCTAAACATAGTTTTCTGTGACCTCTAATGAAATTATTTGTTTAATGCTGGTCACAAATGAAAGTGAAAATAAAATTGCGTACGAAACTTTTCGACGTGCGCTCTAAGAATTATAAAATTGTGATTTATATGTTTACCACTGAAATTTTAATTTTACAAATAACGTAACTAAAATAAGATGAATTATTGTACACAAAATAAGATGAATTATTGTATGTTTATATTATAATCTAGAGACATTTACTTTTCTTGTATGCATTCCACCTTATTAACAAACTTTCTTTTTGCTTACATTCCAGTTTTTCTCTTTTTTGTACATTTTCTTTATTTTAAGTAACTTTTAACATTATTTCTTAGTCCTTTTGATTTTCTTGTTATAAAACTGAATTATTACAAAGACGTAACGTATGGGGATATACAAATTTATTTTTACAGTTTGTTAGAAAACTTAAAAGCAGTGAACTAAATAATTCACGTACTATTGATGTATGTTTATATTTTCATAGTTCTTTTTACGTTTTCCATCACACGTAAATCGTAACACTATCTCTTAAATTTGTATACCTATTTTTGTAATAAAATCTTAGAGTTGTAAGTTTTGTAAATATGTTAAGGTTAAGATTTAGACCATAAATATTATAGACGTTTAATACGCTAGAATTAGAATATCACTCGAAATTATTTCTTTATGTAAATGTTTTCGCATCAGCAAGTGCTGTAAAACTCTATTATTGTTAATAATTTAGCTTTCTTATATTTTTATTATAGAATTGAAGATTGAATTATCATAAATCTGCCTATCGATGTTGCTTTCGAGCAAAAGGAGAAAATATGTACGGTAAAGGGACACCATATGTACTCGTTATCTTCATATGGTTTTTATTATTTCCATTTAATGAGTCAAATTGGCTCCTATCATAAATCTTTATTACGTTTTCTTTTTGCAACGCTTGCTTTGATAATTACAATGCTTGAACTTTATCATTTATCTGTCTGTTGTCTCGTCGGTGTATGTGCAATAATTCAATTTGAGCTACGCCATTGTATGCATAAGAGCATATTTTTACCACACCCTGAGCGAGCTGCTAGTCAAACAAATGTTATGCTTAGGTTTTTTAGCATTTTTCAAGAGCAATATATGTCTTTATGATGTCTGTGGCTTTAGATATTTAGTTTTATACAACTTATACAGCACACGTAAACACCTGCTTATTTTTATTTTATTTTAACTTCATTACTTCTAGGCGGTAGAAGGCTTTTTATGTGATAGACTTATATTAAATGAATGATAAATAAAATGAATCAACAATGTTTTACGCACACTGTTATTGCATTAGATTTTATTTTTGTGTAATGATATATACACATGTATATTTATGTTTCGTAATTACTTTCAAAATTTTTATCAATGATCTGTACGACAGACGATTATGAATTGTTTATAAGATTTTAAAAATTATATTTTAACTATAAATATTTGAATAATATAATCCTATTTGACATTCCTGTTTTTTTCTTGGCCTTACATAATATAACATTACGAATGAACAGAACAGCTTTGTTTGACAAGATATGTAAACAACTTAATGACCGCTCCTTAGGCTATTCTTAACCTAGTTAAAATGAAAGGTGGTGTGATACGTTGACCGTGAAGGTTTTGTGACACAATGCTTAAATGGGATTGCGTTATACATAAGCTTGCATTTCATTATTTAAGAAAGATATGAGCGAAATCAATTCTTCGCTTAAAATATGAACTCGTAATAATCTCGCATAGAAGACATACATAAATCTTTCGATACCTTAATCCGCAAACCAGCTAACTCCACTTTTGTCAAAAACTTGAAGTTCGGAAAGAAATGATTTAGAGAAGTTTAAAATCTGATACTATCACAATTTTTGAATAAATAGTTACCTACTGGTTTCTCCTCGCGATGAATTTGATTCTTTTTTGTATTTAGTTTGAAAAATATTTAATTTTTTTTATTGTTACCCTGAAAAAATTACTCGAATGGAGTTGGCTGGTTTGCGAACTAAGGTATCGCTTTGCATCTTCGTTTTAATTTTCTATTCACGATTTATGTAGTATTTAAACGAGATAAATTTCTTTTATAAGTAGATTCGTACGCAAAGAGTCTTCTTGATGGATATAAATATAGTTTGTTTTTTATATAAATTTCAAGTTTTTAGAAAAAAATTTTCCGAACTTGAAAAGAATTTTCAAGTTCGGAAAATGTTTATATTGTTTCATCTTATTATCTTTAAAATTATTTATATTAATGCAGATAGTTCGATTTTCGTTGAAGTAATTCTATATTTCTATAAAAAATGCTAATGCATTTAATTGCATGTTGTAATACACTCTTATCTATATTAATATATTAAAGCTAATGAGTTTTTTTTGTTTGGTCGAACGCGCTAATCTCGGAAAGTGGTCCGAAATGAAAAAAAATCTAGTATTGGATAGAATTTATCAAGGAAAGCTATGGGATATTTAACATCACCTTATTGCCAATTGGATCGAAGCGTCAATAAAAGTACTCGAGTAAAATTACTACATATTTTATAAAACAGATTTTATCAATTACTTGATGGTAATAGTTTGTAAAATCTCTTGTAGTGGCATTTCCGCATTGTAACTACTATTGATCTTCAAAAACAGAACTTTCGTTACATTAAAGTCTGCCGTATATTGTTATCATACGTACCGTTAAGACGACGTCATACCTTAAGACATTTGCTATTTTATAACCGTTAATATAAAAGAGTGATTTAAAATGAGAAAGTTACTAAAATAATAAACTATTTACCTTTAAGTTTATTTTTGAATATGTTAATTTATTGTTTCCATTTAAATTTCAGTAAATGAATGATAAATTTAATAAATCGCAAAGATAAATTGTTTGATACTGAGAAGTCTTAATGGATTTCAACAAAACACTTATGAAAATAACAAAATGGACGTCAATAATTTGTTTCAATTGTTAATTGAGTAAGTAGTTTAGAACAAATTGCTATTTATAAAAAATTATGATTAAATATGTGATTTGTTTAATCATCGATACGTCTACATAATTCAATTATTGAAACATTGAAAAAAGCTTTCTTTATATATAGTTTTTTGCACTTGATATATTTAATTCCAATTACCTTTTAATTTGCTCCATATCTAATCGCATTTTACTTGAATCAATTGTTTGAGCACTTAAGCACTTTATTATATATTTTTGGTATATTTTGCCGAATTGATAAAAGCTCTTATATTTTTAATAATCTATTAAATTTTGATTAAGAAATTGGTTACAGAGAAGTATGACTATGAATGTTTGCGTACAGCGCTCGTCACATAAATAGACCTAGTCCTACGAGGAAGTACACTAGGCTCATAGAAGGATCTATCAGAGAAGTACACCTTGCAAATATGTTAAAAAGGTTTAACAATACGAAATAACTTCAATATTTGACAGGAAACAGGGGTTTTAGCATGCATTTACGTGATTTATTTGGCGAGTTTAGAAAAACGACAAAAACAAGAGCATATCCAGCTGTTAAGGTGCGAAGTTGTGCCGTAGACAGGGGCCCCCGAGCTCGGGCAGCCCTCGGGCCTTGACAAACTACTTAAAAGTTTGCTTACCTTTAAAACATAAATAATAAAAATAGCAACTATAATCATGGAAATTATTTAAAAAGAATAAAGGACAATTCAAATTCTAAGCTAATTCAATTTGAAACTCTTATGTATACTTATTGTTGTTTATGGTGATTTGTAGCAATCTCAAAAGATACGCTATCCGCAGGGGCGGCTGCTAAATTATGGAACTAGTGGTGCAACTTTCTACCTGATTAAATATAATGTAATTATTAGGATTAAAAAATTCTGCATCCGTAATTATCGATCTTGTACTAAGATTAATTCTAGGAAAACAAAATAATGCAATAGCGCTTTCATTCACAAAATCTCGTCATATTTCTCTCATAATGAGTTATTTTAAACCGACCTAAAAAAAGGAGGAGGTTTCTCAATTCGGATATTTCTATTTTTTTTATATGTTCGCGTGTACCTCTGTCAGTAATGAACCGATTTAAAAAAAAATACTTTATCTGATAAAGTATTCTTTCGAAACAGTAGATGAAAGTCGCTTATAATTAATGCTTAATTCCACAGTTACTATAAGTTATTGGTCAGCTGTTGATCTACTTGTTTATTTGACCCATTGATGGGCGGAAGCGATTGATAGGAAGTGGGAGGCTCTGGTAGTTAGTATAGACGTAGCGAAAGCCTTCGATTGTGTATGTTACAGTGCGCTCCTTTCCAAGATCACATTCTACGGTGTTTCTGAGAAATTATGCGAATGGATAATCAGCTTCCTTACAGATCAGAGCATCAAGGTCGATATCGACGTAGTATGCTCTGATGCTAAGCCTGTGAACGCTGGTGTCCCACAAGGTTGCGTGGTATCTCCCACACTGTTTCTTCTGCATATAAATAACTTCTTGTGCATCAGTAACATTAATTGCTATGCCAATAACAGTACAGTTGACACCTTGTATACCAGACGGTCAAATATTTCTCAGGACCGCGTCGATGAGCGCCAGAACAAACTTGTGCCTGAAATCAGGACTTTGCTTTGCAAAATATCAAATTGGGGCCGACTGAATTTAGTCCAATGTTACCGGCAAAAGATACAAGTTTGATTGTTTACCACTAAAAAGTTACTTTTTTTCGTATCTCCTCGATTTGTAAACATTTCCCTATCTAAATAATATAATACATGGACATCTAAATAATATAATACATGGACTATTCACCAATTATGTCAAGAAATTATGAAAAAATATTGAATGCTAGAATGCATTCTTAAAGAAGTATATAGCAAACATGTTCTTCCACAAAATTCCTTTAACTTCTGCAGAAACCGAATGATCATTAATTAAATTAAATTTAAAAAAAAAATACTCAAGGAATATTATGGGTCAATCTCGACTCCAACATTTATCCCACATAGCAATCGAAAATAAAGCTGCATCTAGCTTCGATTTAACCGAACTTATTTTGCGAAAACTAAGGCTAGAAAAAGGTTATAAATTAATACTTGCTTTTTTGACAGTTTTCATATTTTCTTAACGAATGTATATTTTCTATAGTTAAGTTCGCTGTTTCATCCTATTTGTATATTTTCATATTTCCTAACTTTTATTTAATTTTTGTTAATTATAATGCACGAGCGGTATTTTAATTCTAAATTTATTTATTGCTAATTTTTTTTTGCTGTCATTTTTTGTTTTATATAATAAGATTGTGTGTCGGATGTGTAATGTAAAATTTCTTTTTGGCTGTAGTAGCGTTTACATGTATATGTGCGTCACATATGTTATGCCATAACAAAGAAAAACACCGTATTTACTAAAAATATGTAACTACAATATCTTTGTTTATTTTAGTTACATATTTTCAGTGAACATGGTTGTATGTGAACTTATTTAGGTAAACCTGTATGCAAACAAATATATGTCGGTATATAATTCGATCTATAATCTTTTCTTACTTCTTTATTTTTTATTTGTATTTAATATCATATACTAAGTGTTCAAAGTACATACGCTCATAAACCTTTTTTTTATTTCCTTTTATTTTTTAATACCTATGTTATTAATAGTAATTTAATTTTTTACCCGTAATATATAGGCAATCACATAAACACTTGTGCACATGCATGTATTACCTTTAATGTGTCTTCTAGTGTGTAACTTAATAAATTCTAAACAGTTTAGTTCCAGATTTTATTTTTGCACAGGGGCCCTTGGTGACCTATCTACGCCACTGGGCGTGTCTAGGGTTATTTTGCAGGGTGGGCCTGAATATTTTAGCTGTTTTGCCCAGAATTTCAAATCAGTAATCCAATATCCTGTGGTGGGCTCAAGACTATTCTGGGGTGGGCACGGCCCAATCGGCTCCCCTTTTATATATGCCCATGAAGAAAAGAAAGAAGGATAAGAAATGAAATAATAAATAAATAATTTAGACTAGGTGTTTAAATTTTTTTATGTTTATTTAAAACTAGATCGGAATTTTCTAAAGGTATTAAATTAGGTTCGTAAGTACATTGAATGTTTTATATTTGAATAGTTCAATTAAATATATATAAATCAGCCCGTTTATTTGACTTAAATATGACCTTCAGTAGAATGTTACACTATAAATTGTACGGAGCGATTGGTACGCGGCAAATAAATTATTTAATAATTTAACGGTACACGAACTAGCCTTTCTGAATAATAATTGAATTCTTTTGTGTGGCAGATACATTTTTAGTAACGTTAGAGTTGTACTCAACGTTTAGAATCGGTTCATGAGATAATTTTTGCGATAAATAACAGCTGATGTTGTCAAGGACAGAGTAGCTTTAAAATAACTGAAAAGGCGAATCATAGTAGGGATTTGAAAGTAAACATAAAAATGTTTAAACACACAATATTTTGTGTGTAAAGCTATATCGATAAATAAAAAGTATTATTTTGTAAAGTAACATGTAATAAATGGTTCCATCCAGTACGAATGCGATGAGAAACTATGTTCCAGTATATTTTTTTTTTTTTTTTACTGAGGTTTTTCTTTCAATATATTATTTATTGTAAAAGAACTGGTATCCGTATTAAATTCCCCTTCTGACAGATAAGCCAAAGAAGCTCGTAGAGTTAAAACTCATAGTTTTCTTACAATTCTATTTAAAAAAAACAATACAAGAAGTCTAGTCGAATGTTGCTTAGTTTCTATAAAAATAAAAAGTATGGCATTATATCATAACCATAAAATAGGAGATGGGATTTTTATGTAGTGCTACTACAGATGCTATGACTATGTGTTTAATGGTTTGTGTTTGTGTGTTAGTTCAGACCTACCTATATTGTAAATTAGTTCAAAATTATAAATAGGATATCCGTCTTTTGGATTCACGTGAACGCTTCATTTAACATTTATTTTGGAGTATTAAGAATTTAATTTTGTTAGAGGAAGAGTAAATTTGGATAAATATTGCAACATTTAATAATGCCCACCTACTTATTGGTGGGTATTATCTCCTCTATATAGAAACAGTATTCTGAAATTAATATACAAACAGAATAAAATATTTAAATAAGTTGCTGAGCTAAGAAATTTACCAGCAATACCTCCCGCGCTTCATATAACAAATACCTTGTTAATTTTTATATTGTAAAAACTATCGAATCGACTGTACGTCAACGCTTCTGGTGTTTGACCTTCAGCGAGATAAACTACCAGTTGGCTAATATAAAACCACGTCGAATTGAATATTTATAGAACAAATACCTGCTTAAATATGTGAAGATTAAAGGTCAAAACATTTATGCGAACGGGTAGAGATTTAACAGGATTCAGCTTAGTTTTTATCTTTTTATTTGAGTACGTTATTTTTAAATAATTAAAAAGTAATGTTAACGTTTTCATTCGGGAAATCTCGTGAAAGTTTCCAACAAAAAATGATCATCATAAATCGTTATAGAGAATTATCACCATTGTTGTACTGTCTTTTTTGTCAGTAAAAGTCATCTATGTATATGGGTGCCTATATTTATATATGTATATATGAGAAGAATATGCCCGGTGAGATGGTTCCATGCGATAATATAAACTTTTGGAATGCGTGTAAAGAAAACAGCACCTAGTTGAAAATTAAAAAGATAGTTCCAACAGCCACAATCGATTTACCATGGTGACGTGAGCTACACATTGAATTTCACATTATATTCAAGGATGTTCAAAATATGCATTTTTAGAAAATGTAATCTAACTGCAGATCCCGCAATGGTCGAAACTCAATTTTTAATATTATTTTGACTAATATCACACTAGCTAATTCGCGTAATAAATTTAAATTGGATAATACGTAATAGCAGTAAATATGATTATAATAAAAGGGTGTGTACAACACATCTTTTGAAAAAATATTAGCTATCTGCACTTCTCCATATGAACTTTTTTTTACTATGCCTAATTTTCTAGTGCTTGTCCGCTAAATTCGTAAGTAAAACCTTTGAAAGTTTTTGTTAGTTGGTTCTTTAATATCATAATTTATCGACCTCACTAAAATTCATTTATCATGCTATTCGTTTTGTGTAATATATTGCTTTATCTTACCTTAACTGTAATTAATAAAAGTTGATCTTTGGAAATATTTTTTTTACCTAAAATAAAAAAAGGAATGATAGCGCTCTTGCTCAGTTATTCCAAGAATGATAGTTATTACACAAATAAACCCTTTAACTAATTTAAGACAATATAAATATTATGTGGTTTTTGTGAAGTCCCTCACTGACCCATTAATAAAATTGTTTGTAGTACGTATTTTACAAAAATATTCAAATCCACAAGATCCTATCATAAAATACTGTAATACCAAGAATGTATTTAATGTAGTGCATATTTGCTTTCCAAGACTCTATCCAAGTTATCCACGGCAATTCACTGAATTCGCACTGTGTATTATCATTATTTTATCTGATAATTATTACATTTTTTTATCAAATAGGAAACCCACAATCAAAGAATCAATGGGAATACCCATGATGCATTCCTTACTAAACTCTAATGTAATGTAAAATTCTACCCTTACTGTTATAAATAAAAAGGAACTTTGTTTTCCAAAATGAATTCTGTATATTTTTGAAACATACTTTAGTATAAATAAAGAAATTTAAATGGCAGGTTTAAAAAATACGCTTGTCTTTAGTTATAAAAATACAGGAATACGTTCGTTTTGGCAGAACTTTAGCAGATGCAGAGCATAATGTTTCTTCTACAATAAGCTTTATAGGGGTGATGCTATTATTTATCATCTACGCTTGCAGCTCACTTTTGTCTGTTCCACCGAAGAGAAATCACCATCACTTACTTAGAAGGCGTACGTATTCTTATATATTTTGTCTTGCGTTGCCATATGACTAATCTCATCTTTTTATGAGCTTTTATTTAGTTTCACCGGTCCCGTTGTCGGTACATCTGTAATCGAATCTTGTAAGGTAAATTTGACCCACTTTCCGGTTTCCAACTTAGGTCAATCTGCCACGCAGTATTGCAAGACAATGCAATTTTATAATTATTTAGAACTGATCTAATGATGAAGCTGGAAGGTGGCGATAAGAACTATTTAATTAAACGACGCAAAGCCATCGACTTTGAGCTTGTTCGATTCGTCTTGAACAGCACTATACGCCAATAAAAGCTATATGGTTTAAAAAATTTATTTGAATTTATTTCTATCCTGTAAAATGTCCAATACTCTTCAAAACTGGAAATAAACTACTACAAGCTCTCCTTTCTCCAGATCTTGTTAGTGCAACTGGGTGTGAGAAGCGGTAACGAAGTATAGGTTGAAAATTATTTAAATAGTCCTGGAAATCTGTAAGTTAAAACCGATTGTCAAATAGAAGTGCGCGTAACGGGTACTGATGCTGTAACAATAAATATTGTATTGCTTGTGATGTTACAATGTAGATTTTTTTAAGTTGCTGATGATTCATTAAATTGTAGAGTTGGCGGTTTAGCCTTCAATACAAATGGCATCTTAGCCTCTACTCATTACAAAGCTATGTATTAACATACGACACGACAGAAAATAACGGGATATTGGATCCCAATCCAATATTTTGTAACATTACTTTGTGACCCTCTAGATATTTTATAAATATTTCCTTATAATATTTGAGGTGAAATTTATTATTTCCATAACATTGCATACATTTAACGAGCAACTGTTATTTATAAACAAACTTGTATAAAACTAAATAATTTACATTTATAATAAACTGTTACATCAACTATGATGCGATATTCTTTTCTTGGGAATGAAATATTAACGTAAAATGTATTTAGACACTAATCGAGATTTAGAGAGGCTATATTCCAATCATATATAACGGATACATACAAATAAACTCAGAAGCCTCACCTCTCTTCGTCGTCTGTTCTAAATCATCCTAGTACTCGTAAATGATATCTCGGTATTTCATGACGTAGGAGCTAAGCAAGCGACGACATCCACGTCGTTGATGATGTTTGTAAAATTAAGATTTAATAATTTCAGAAAATTTAACAAAAATATTTAAAATTTTAATCCGAATTAAAACTGTTGTTATTAATTTTATAAAATTCTGTGCATTAATTGTGAAGTTCACTAAATATAACAGATTGATATTAAACGTCTAACAACCAACAAAACTTATTCTGTGTTTCCGAAAGAAAGGATATCACACTGTTATATAATATATATTAATAGGTACGTGCCTATTAATATATATTTAATTTATTTATGAATAAATGAGGGTAGGTTTTTTTAACGCGGGGAATGCCTTTATTCACTTCGCCGTCTGTGCTGCGGGGGCAGCAGGGAGGGCTTCGTGAATTGAGTGTGGGTCACAAATAGATTCAGCTTAGTTCGAAAACATATTGTGATCGTTTTATTATTGCCTGATCTGATATAAAACTGATCTCGGTGTAAAATGTTATCGTCATTTTTTGAAAAATTCGCGTGAATGAAGTTGCAGGCCCCAATTAATTTACTAATAAACAAATAATATGTATCTTACTTACAGTGGTGAGAGTTATACAGGATGACTGGTGAATCACTTACGATTTTAAAGGAGAGCACTCGATATTCGATTGTCATCATATATATGTAATAAAATGAAGGGTTTAAGCCAAAAATTTCCAATAAATGAATGAAGTGTGGCGGTACAGCGCGGCCCACTCCGGCCACGCTGTGTCCACATGTGAACATGAATTGTGTAATAAATTTTATAACTTTAGATTGTGTACTCAATGGAAAATCAATATTTATTTTTAATAATAATTTAATTCTTCATGTGAGATGTAGATATTTCATCATCAATTTAGTATTATTACTTTGAATACACCGACACTCTTCAAATTTGCTGAAGTGTGTACTTCATATTAAATTATAGATTACGGCCTATGCAGTCATGCATGTATAGTTAGATTTTAAATTATCAGGGGACTGTACCGCAAATACGTTTTATGTTATAGTATTCCGTAATCATAAATCAATAAACGTTATTTAGTAAATTATCTTATTTGATAAAAATATGGAAAAATTAATAATACAATAATAAATATTCCATTAGGCAACAATGTTTTGCTTTAGAATAAACACGGAAATGATGTTAATTCTTATCTCATTTTTGCAATAATTCGTAATGTATAATGACGTGAATAACACGAGCATCAACTCAATTTAATATTTGAGTGTCCTTTAGTACTGTCAGCCTTTCTCATTTACGGTTTGGAGAGTAATATTTTATGTATTTTATTCTTATACGAGTATAATGAAAATATGGTTATTATCAAACAAGTTTATTGTCACAGAAAATTACAAAAACCTACTTTTGAGACATGTAATTTTTTATATTAAAAATAAACTACTGATACGATTTTAATGAAAATTTATTTTATATCCCCTATTCCATTTATCCCTACCAGTAGGGATACTTGGAATTTAGTTCCAAGTATCCCTCTCTCTCCTAGAAATTTCATGTCCAGGTATCTACACTGCGTAATTGTACTGTTATGAAGAAATTACTTACATTTTCCATATAATAACTAAAGCGGACCTTTATCTATCTTAGCATATCTAAAAAATGTCCTACAGTAATTTCACCCTTGACAAGTTGCATCTGGGCGTGTCGAATGAAATAGTTACGTAAACACCGCGTTAGAATATGTATGCAACAAGAATATGTCGGCGAGGTGTCTGAGCTTTCAAGTCATATAATAACGCATTTTATCGTTTGTTTAAATGATTGAGTAGTTGCTCAATGTTTTAATAAAAAGCATTTATCGATTTTTTCTACTGGCAGCAATCTGAGGTATGCAATTAGATGTAATAATATTTTGTTGTCACAGTTAAATGTTAACTTTCATTTTTTCCTTTATTCCACGCGTTTGCATAAGCTATTTTCCAATGGTACTGATACTCATCATGCTGTAAAGGAATACCACGGCCACTTTGTTATCATCATCATTGCGTCTATTGCAGACGATTTAAGCATTGCTTGAGACAGTGTTTCTGATGACTATGGAGACTGATGCGTAAACGACGCTTCCTTCCTTAATTCAAACATAAGAAGTTAGAGGGGAAGTTAGTGATAGAGGTTCCATCATTTTGATGGCCCAGCCACCGCAATCGTCTCTGTTTGATAAGAGCAGTCAGACTGGGCAGCTGTGCCATTTCAAGAACTCTCTGGTCTATCTATTACTTTGTCCTGCCAAATAATGCTTTAGATGTTGCGAAGACAGCGCTTGTGGAAAATGCTGAGTTCTCGCTCGTATTTAGTATACGGCGTACAGGTTTATGTTATCTGCTGACAGTGTCAAAAGCCTTATTGCGGTCTACAATTGAGGTTATAAAGGTCTTAAACGGATTTGTGTTCTGCCATCTTCACTTTTCCTCAAACTGACGAAGTTAGAAAACCAAATCTACCGTGGAAAGCTTGAGGCGGAAACCGCACTGTGACTCCGAATATGCGCGGCCAGCAAGTTTTTGGAGTTGTCCAAGTAGGCAAGGAGGAAAGACTGAAACAAAATCTAACACCATGTTCGCGCACTGACGAGACGTCCGTACCCTTCCAAAAAAAAAGTATATGAGGCTGGAAGTTTAAAAGCACAGATCGTTGTTATTGGGTGTTAAGTTTGCTGAGTTCTCTGTTAATAACAGCTATTTTGCGAAGTTCCTGTGCGCAATCTGAGTTTCCGCTAGTGTCCAGAAGTAGTGTTCGCATTGTATGGACGTTCCATGTTGCTATGTTGCATGTTGCAAGGATTGGCGGAGCAAGGAAATTCAAAGAACAGGGAAAACGAAACAAAGTTTTGTTTTTCTTTGAATATTGGCACGCGTTCTAAATAACGGTGCCAGTTATCTAGTATAAAGCTAGTGCTTACTGCACCGATAACTGGTCAGTGGGAATGATCATCCTACAGTCGAAAGTGGTCCCTGGCGTTAGTCTATCTACCCAGGCTTATGACCAGTAGACTATCACTTCCAATTTTTTTTTCTCGCAAATTAATTACGCAGATGACACTTTTCCACTAACAATGCGTCGCCCGAGACATAATTAAAGGAAGTATAAGATCGCCCAAGACCTGTATCACCTTCTCGGCCATTCTAGCTGAACCAACAGGAACGAACAATCGATAAATGTGGTACTTACTAGTTAGACTGCAGTAGTCTGGGGTTTATTATGGCCATACCCACTATACATCTGACGTGATTTAAAAATATAAGTTCCCTCATTAGTGTCAGGGTGTCAGAGCAAATAATAATGCCAATTAATGATTTTTTTTATATTTCAATGAAATAGTTCCATTAATAATATTTATATAAAGAGATTCATTACGTAGTAGGAGCATTTCAATATTCTCATAAATACTCGAATTACTTGCATTTCGTCCGCGAATATATCTTTATCTTTCTAGTAGGGATAGGTGGAAAAGTATCCCTACCAGTAGAGATATGCTAGTAGGGATAGATGGAATAGGGAAAAATTTATATCCCTATCATAGAAAACATTAGTTTTCGAAAGCGAATTATTTTGTCATTTTGGTTTTAAAAAACAAACTACTGAATCTTTCTAAAATATTTGACAACTCCTTTTGACGATGTGGGAGTCTGTGGCTGCTATCGAAAATATCGTCATAATTTGCCATTAATTAGCAAAAAGTAAAAAAAGAATTCAAAACTTACATACGAGTATCATGATAAAGTACAAAATGAATTCCCCGTAACCGCCTCTATGAAAAAGGAAGGAAGAGCATATTGATTATCCGTATCAGTGACCTTACCACAAATCAATTTACTATAACATATCTTTATCAAATATACCTTTTATCTATTTACACATGTTCATTTAAGTTGTAATGGCGTTAAAATTTTATTCGAAAACAATATGAATAATTCTTGTGTGACTAAAGAAGTGCTTTATCCTCATCCCGGCATCATACAATAAGTAGATGTGAATAACGGAGTTACATCTTCGGTTTGAAAATTCTTTAGGAAAAAAAACAAAGTAAAAAATCACTACCATCTACTTTCAATCTGTCAGAGCACTAATCTACTTGGTATCGCGGCTTCAATGTTTAGATAAAATGATTAAGGTATGGATAAGCCGCAAAAAAGAGAAATATATTAATATAGTGAAGTATAT
>JAOCPS010000023.1:1185981-1196206 GCA_025505425.1 Graphium colonna | reverse complement strand
CCAGAGGCGGTAGATTTGTTTGGTGTCATGGTCCGTGCGGCGTTTGCTACCTGGGAAGCGTCGGTGTCACCGCAGATTAAATAAGAGAAACTAAAATCCCTTCTTACTGTCACCGCAGGTAAAGCTTTCGAGTATCAGAAGGTGAAAAGTCACGACTGGTTTCTCGAAAATGAAAAACACTTAAAGCCACTGATAGACTCGAAACGCCAAGCAGCTCAAAACTTCCGCTTTAGCCTTTGCGCCACCCATGCACTTCTTGAAGAAATCAAAGGTCAAATGGCAAGATGTGTGGAGCATTATACCGGGCTCTATTCGTGTTCAGTCGATATTAAACCAGAAGCAATGGACTTTGTTCCGAACCTGGCTACCTGGCATGAACTAGATACTGCTCCTATAGGAGAGTAACTTCAACTGGCCGACAAATAGCTCAAGGACAAAAAGAGTCCTGGGAAGTACAAGGTATACACCGAGATCACACAAACTCAAGTGTCTACTCCCCCTCCTTCATAACCTCCTGGCGGGGTGTTGGGAAATGGGCCACGTGCCTCAGGACATTCGTGATGCCAATATCGTCACACTTTACAATGGCAAAGGCGACCGCGGTGACTGCAATTGTTATCGCGAAATATCCTTCCTTAGCATAGTCGACACCTTTGCAAGAGCCATCTTAGGCAAACTGCAAACTGCAGAAGAAGCTGGGACTAATAGTTGAACGTTTGTAATAGCTCTGAGATGGGTACACTGAACTTCAAGGAATTAAAAACAAAGATGAGAAGTAAAAACTGCCTACATAGCTGCCTTTTATTCTAAATTAATTGCATATTTTTGTTTATTTTCAAGTTTGATATAAAATTATGTCAATATTTCATAAAGCCAGGACCAATAAATATTTAAGGGCTCATTGTAGCTTTTGTTGCTGTTACCTGGCCTAATGAAACATAGTAAAATAATTGCAGTGTTTAAATCAGGCAGTACTACAGATCCCAATAATTACAGACCAATTTCCATCCGTAGTTTCGAAAAATTGTTTTTAAATCGGAACTTATTACATTGTAACGCACATGGTTTTTTTAGTAACAAGCAATTTCAAGAGGCTAAAGAGACAAAGAGGCCGCTCAACAACTGATGTAGGTTTTATGGTTGTTAAGAGTATATTTGAAGCTTAGGAATCATCGCAGAATGCCTTTGGTATATTCTGTAACCTAACCAAAACATTTGATTGCGTGCAACACAAAACATTGGTCAGGAAATTACGCCACTATGGTATAAGAAATGGTACACTCAAACTTCTCATTTCCTATATGAACCATCGAATTCGAGATCTGCCGTGTCGCTGGTAAATATACCCTATATTATTATACCCATATTAAATATACCCACGGGGATTTATTCTTATTAGTTTTCTCTTTCTCATCTACATAAACGACTTGCCATATATCGTTAATAACGGTCACGGGATAATATGATTTGCTTACGATACCTCCTTCATATTCAATGTTAAAAGACATGATTTAATGTATGACGATGTAAATAATACTCTCCCAAAAGTGTACATTGATTTAGTGTTAATAATTTGGAACTAAATAATAAAATAAGACGAAATTAATAAAAATTACTCCCAATGTTAAAGATGTAAAATGTGATGTTATTTATGGTGGGGAAGCGTTTAATCTTACTGAGTCGACGGTATTTCTTGGCATCATCATATGCGAAACTGCAATGGGGCGCTCATATTACATATATGAGCGCCCGCCCGCCGATTGGCGTATAGACTCAGTGCAGCAGTTTACGCGATAAAAAAATGAGACAATTAACTGACGTAGATACGGTTCTTGTCTAGTGTACTTTAGTCATTTCCACAGTATAATGTCTTATGGCATTCTGCTTTGGAGAAACGCCACTGATTTAAATTCCGTCTTCGCTTTACAAATGAGAGCTATTCGAGAAATCAATAACCTAGGTCCCAAAGAACCATTAATAAATTTATTTAAAGAGATTGTGATATTGACTGTTACTTCTGAGTAATTATTTAAAAACTTAACGAATGTCCATAAACAAGGATCTATTCCTGACCCACAACTAGGCATGGGTCAGTGATTTTTTACTTACTATCGGTTGTATAACGTTCTTTTTGTATGCAACGATAACGTTATATAACTGATAGCAAGTGAAAAAGCAGTGAAGCGGCCCATGCCTATCCACAACGATAACCGTAATGTAAATACTAGGAACACACATCGATTAATTCTTCCAGTAACACTGTGACTGAGGAAAATAAATAAATCTTTTATGGGCCAATGTATACATTTTTACAACAAAATCCCAGAAAAAGTTTAAAATTATTTGGCTAAAACATTCAAGAAAATTGTTAACACAATAAACTATAAATTTTATTATTGTGTGTTAATTTAAAAAAAAACAATAATAAACAAGTATTGGTCCCGCTGAGTTTCTCACTCCGGATCTTCAAAGGCCCATAGTGATTCCCCACGAATCCTCTACGTGGATTGACAATCGTGCTCACAAGACTCTCTTGGGTCTTGTGTTTGTCACTATTGTGTCGCCCGTACAAGAAGAGCATGAGCATCAATCCTCATGCAGATGCATGCTGTAGTAACAAAAAAAAATTGTAGCCGCGGTGATCAATATTGATCCGCATTCATATTTGATCTCCAAAACTTTGAAAATTTGAGAATTAATGTTTTATGTATACATTGGTTCTCGATAGATGGAGTTGACACCATTATAGATTAATAAATGATTACACAGATAATAAAAAATACTGATCACAAGAATCGATTTGGCTTATTTAATAACGCTTAATGTTACACTAGAGTTTCTTGAAACGAGACGAATAATCTTCATATATATGAAATACTATCGTAGTTTCCACACTACATGCATGAAGTTGCGAAAGTAAAAGAACATAATACACCTATGTCGGCGCTGCGTGAAGTAGCAATTATGTCTCATTTTTGTTCAATTTTCACAATATTAAAAAATAATAACAAACCTTAATAAATTTTTATATTTTTATAAAATTAATTTCTTAAAAATATTTATTTACTATAAACAAGTAAAATATTAATAAAATTTTTAATTCCTACGAAAAATGGAGTTAACGCTGATCTGTGTTAAAGTTAGGCACTTGCCACGTTAATGTTATTCGTACTTGCAGTTCGTGGCGTTACTGCTTCATGCAGTGCATTTCAGAATGCGTCGTGTGAATTATAGGTTAGTCTTTTACGTTTTTATTGTAGCCATTTTGTTGAGAAGTTGACACTTTTAAACTGGTATATTGACGATACAAAAATACAACAAACTAATACTTTAAGATATTTACTTCTAAAATGAATAGCACCAATGAGAATTACAGTGGAGACATATTTGATTATATTAAAGTTAGTGAAGATGAAGATGATACTAACGCTGTAGAGATCCCTTGTGAACACGATGGCACTCTTCTTCTTTCAACACTTGTAGCACAATTCCCTGGTGCTTGTGGACTTAAATATCGTCATCCTGAAACAAAATCTATCAGAGGTATAAGGTTAAACGATGGCAAGTTGCACCCTCCGACAGAAGCCGGTTGGGGCAAGAATTTATATGTCTGCGTATTTCCAAAAGAAAACAAACGTAAAATGGAAGATGTGTCGCCAGAAAATTCTGCAGCAAAAACTAAACGATTGGAGAAAAAACTAACTTGTTCCGATTTAATTTGTCTTGGCTTACCCTGGAAGTCGACTGAAGAATCTATAAAACAATATTTTGAACAATTTGGAGAAGTTGTAATGGTACAGTTGAAAAGGGACAAAAATGGCTCATTTAAGGGTTTTGGTTTTATACGCTTTGCCACGTATGCGTCTCAGATGAGAGCATTAGCACAGAGACATAACATTGATGGTAGATGGGTAGACGTGCGAATTCCCAATTCTAAAGAAGGTGTTGTTCCCCAAATGCCATGTAAAGTATTTGTTGGTAGATGTACCGAAGACATGACTGCAGATGACCTCCGAGAATACTTTTCAAAGTTTGGAGAGGTCACAGATGTTTTTGTGCCCCGACCATTCAGAGCATTCGGTTTTGTAACATTCTTAGATCCAGAAGTGGCACAAAGTCTATGTGGTGAAGATCATGTTATCAAAGGTGCATCTGTATCAGTTTCAAGTGCAGCCCCAAAAATTAAAAGCAAGTCTAATCAAAATTGGAAAGATGATTCTTATGGACCAAATTGGGATGGAAATCGGTCAGGCCCACCTGGTGGTTCCAGCAATGGAGGTAATAGTAACATAGATACTCTTAACATGCAAAACTTGGGGATCAATCCAAATGGTGGAGGGCCACCAGCAAACTTTAATTTACCAATAAGTCTTGTTGCTGCGGCCCTTAATCAAGCTGGATGGGGTGGATTTTTAGGCGGTCATGGAAATAATGGGCCAAACAACTGGCAAGGGGGACCACCACAAGGCAATACTGGGAAAAATTGGAATGGGCAAAATTGGGGCCAGAGTGGACCACCTCAATCATGGAACCAAGGTGGAGGAGGGGGGCCAGGTTGGAACAATGGTAAAGGCAATTGGAACCAAGGAAATTGGTCAAATGGTCAAGGGAATTGGGGCAGTAGTGGCGGAGGTTCAGGGCCAGCTGGGTCGAGCGGTGGATGGAGTAATAACAATAAACCCCAAACATGAGGTGAGACATCCATAAGGCAGTAATACCAGAGATGTTTGTATGGTGGGGTGTAATTTAAGTTGTACTTTAAAAAGGTATATAAGTTATAATGTATAGTGATAATTATATCACACAAATAATTTTACATACTTTCCAAATTGTTTAAATATAAAATGTCTTGTAGTAAATGTAAGTTGATTTAGTATTGTGTGTTATATTGATGTGGTATGATGAGGGACCTTAGATAAATAAAGATGTATGAAAAATGAGATGGATGTTTTAATTTTGAGGAGCTTGGGTGGGAGTAACATTTGTCAATTTGAGGCATGATTGAAAGTAATGGTTTACCACATGAAGAAAATCAATAAAACCAGTATTTTTTCAATATTTGGAATAATGGGTATGGAAGTTCATTTTTGTCAGTGAGTGAAGGCCAAGTTGTAAATACAAAAAGATGGACAGATCCATGAAATCTGTGTGAGTGAAGTGCAAGACAAGCCTGCTGCTTGCATTCATCTTCCGAGAGTTAAGAAGGCTGCGCTTAACACCTGCGCAGCTGCTTTAATGTGGTGAGTGTGAAATGGTATGGTCAGTGATGTCTATTTGCGCTTCAATACTAAATCATGATATCATTACATTTATTTGTTTTTATCTAGAATTATACCAAAATTTTCAGGTATTTCAATCTATTATCTCAAGAGATAAATGGACATTAAATAAACCCCAAATTTCAAATCCAAACACCAAATTCCAGAATTACAATGTGCAGGTATGTTTAACAAAAAATGTTTATTTATTTTAAGATTTTGAAGTCAATATTGCTTAAAAGTAAATCATATTCTTGTATTTTAAAAGATATTTCAATAATTTACCGATTTAATTGTAAAGTCAATTAATGTCTACAGAACATCTTTATCTTTCATAGAAATTGAACCATTATATAAACTATATATCTTGATAGATAGTATGTTTATTTTTGTTGGCAATGAAGTTAACTGTTAGTCTGATATTAAGTGAAAACCATGACCATCTGAGCTGTTGCAGGTTGTCAGCTTTGGAAAAGTATGTCATAGAGGTTATTAAATTATTATGATTAGGAATAAGTGATTGCTATTTGGAAAATCATCCATTCTTTATTTTATGCTGTCTTTGAATCTGATGAAGTGGTATCTCCCTAATAGGTTCATAAGTCCACCGAGAGCTTTATGTAAAATGCTATGCATAGAGCACTGGAATGAATACACAAAAGTACTTACATTTCATACTATTTGTAATACATATATTAGGAATGCTCTTGTCTATCATCATACAACTGTGAACTAAAATAGATTTTGTGAATTTAGTATATTTTTTTGCATGGTGCTATAGTACTTATTTTTTGATTTATAAAATTAGTCAAGTCGCTACCGCTGTCTGCCTAGTCCTATCAAAATTGACCAAGCTTTTGGAATAGAGATCCAAACAATGAGACTGACAAACTTTTCCAAAATTGATTCTTTGTTAATTACTACCATATGACTTTTATATGCACTTAGTACTAATTGTGACATTGAAAACACACCTTTTAAATTTTATTTGCACAAATTCCAATTTATAAAGCTGATGGAGACAGACTGCATTGATAAACAGGAAAAATAGATAAATCATAAGTAATTTTCATTGTGGTAGTTTAAGTAAAACGCAATTTTCAACATTAACATGTTCACACCAGGGCAAATTTTCATGTTCTCCTCTTTAGGCAATGTTCAAATTTTCTTGTTTAGACATGTATAAGAGATGTATGTTATCCCAATAGTACAGTGAGCACTTATTTTGCAAATTGTGTAACTCACACTTTTTTCAACCTGATCACAAATTTCTGCCAATAAGCATGACTAGAAAGATTGTGAGGTCCAAGCCGGCACGTACCACCGGTGATTTTCCTCGCCAGATGGACAAGTTTAGTGCAGGCCACCAGTTATCCGCGGCGCCCTATTAGACAATCTAGTGCGGGCCACCAGGGGTCTGCAGCGCCCTATAAGATAGTCTAGTCCGGGCCACCTGTGGTACGCTTCAGCGTGAATGTGTTAATTATTTTTAGAGTGTATGTCGAAGGGCGTATTCCGAAATGTGCTGCATCCAGCTGTAGTACTATGAATTCCACTAGGAACTGGCAATTGAAAAAAAAATGGAAGCTATCATATAAAGTGCATATTCCCTATATACTAGGTGGTGACTTCCAACAATGATTTAACCATGAATAATATGATATAAAATCATGATCAAAATCAATTATCGCCTGATAAGTTAATTTATATATCATTTAATTTCAGATGTTGAAGCATACTGCATATTTGCACAAGAGAAATGAAGCTGTTTATTAGAAGTCCAGAGATCATTCAGGAATTATACTGGATAAATTAATAAAACACTGTTGTTACATTGAATAAATTGTTTTATTTACACAGATAATCATATTAACTACAGAAAGATAAATCACAACTAAATTCGGTTGCCACAAGTATGAAAACAAAATAACTGTGAGAGTAACAAAAAAGAAATGAGATATTCTACTTGTGGCATATCACAGCAAGCATTTATAAAAATAATCATCAGTTTTTATAGATTGCAACTTGAAACAATTTACACTCCCTGATTGAGAAAACAAATTAAAGTGGCAGTCTCAAAATATGGAATTCTATCAGTAGTAGTAGTAATGTAGCTTGGGCAATCTATTTATACTTTTAATATTAGAAATTCGAAAAGGATAGTTGCGGTTTAAATATGTTCTATTATGAACATTGCCACAAAACTAGGATGACTTGTATCTTAGTTTTTGACACTACAACTATATTAAATGCACCCTTTTATGTCCCTCTAATTTTGTAATATGTGAAGATCACTGATGAGAACTTTAAAATCTATTTGATATAAGCTACACTTAAGTTACAGCTACATTAAAAGCATGGCTCTTCCTCCTGGTACTAAATATATATAAAGGCATACAATTCTGTAAAACAGCTATGTTTAAATTTCTCTTTTCATTATAATTTACAATTTTTTTATTTCTTCATAGTTATATATGCCTAATGGTAACAATTGATATTTAAGATATTTAACTGAAATGTTTTGATATTGCTTCTTTATAGTAGCTCATTAAATAATCAAGTTATTGATACTTATGTTGTATGCCTATTCATAAGGAAAAGTTAAAGCTCCTCTAAACAATTTATAGATAAACGCCACGATTTATATTTAAATCAATATGTGACAGATAAATAATTATGATAACTACTTTAAAACTCTATGGCCCTTAATCGCAAAATTATATCAAAAATAAAATTGGTAATATTTTATTAATATATAACAATATAGAAGTAGATGCCAAATCCGCGCATATGAAACATGTATTACTTATACCAATTTTACTATAATACCAGGAGGATACCTGTAACATTAGGTTGATAATGGGCTTTTAATATTTTAACATTCACCTTCCTTTTTGATATAGCATGAACATATCGTCTTACTTAAAACATTATTACTTTTAATTCAGGTGGGTTTTCATTAATGAGTATGTTTATATCTTGAATATGTTAATACATTACATGAACAATTTTTTGTTCCTTATGAGAAAATCAGCTGCAACCATCAAAATATAGCAGTTAAATTTTCTTTAACACTTTTCAATCACAAATATTTATGGATGAGTACTTTGAAAGAATAGATGATTTTAAATATTTATAAATTATACATTTTACAAATGGCAGGAATATATGATAAAACATGAGGTTTGCAATTTAAAAATAAGTGTAAGAGTATAGTTTCTGTTGCATATCTATAAACAATCAATTTTTAATCAATACATAAAATACTCATAGGACATAGCAGTTCTAAACCTTTAGTTTTTTTGCGGGCCTCAGGGTCGGATTAATTGTCACATGCCGTTTAGTAGCCGCACGCCGCAACTGCCCGCGCCCATTCAATTCTTCATTAATCTTTTGTGCTAATGCATAA
Organism: Graphium colonna; assembly: GCA_025505425.1. Taxonomy (NCBI): domain Eukaryota; kingdom Metazoa; phylum Arthropoda; class Insecta; order Lepidoptera; family Papilionidae; genus Graphium; species Graphium colonna. The sequence continues at coordinate 1,187,539 of JAOCPS010000023.1, read as the reverse complement.
TCACTTTTTTCTTGCTCTATTAGTTTTTCAATTCTCAGTTGTTCTCGCAATATATTTTTAACATCACAATTTTCTAACGGACTAGACAAGTTCTTTACGGCTAGGTTTATTTTATTATTATTTATGGTTTCTGTAACTACAGGTGGGCTATCAATCTCACTTTTCGCATTTGGTTTCTTAGAATTACTCCTCAAATAGACCTTTTTCTCAGAACACACTTTCCTTTCCTTAGCTTTCTTCTTAGGTGTCACTTCATTTTCATCTTTTGTTATACTTCCCATTGATCTGGTGCGTCTTAGCGTCTTTTTAGCATTTAACTTTGTAATCCCATCAAGTTGAACTCCTTGTCTATTCTTATTAGAGCCATTCCTTTTCAAAGTAGATTGATGATCAGGTGTAATACAAGGGCTGACCGTATTTCTCTTAGATCTAGATTTTGTACTAGTTTTTTTAGGAGTTTCCTTAAAACAATACAAAAATTATATAGTCTATAAGAATTACTAGAATCACAGACAAATAATAGTAAAGCAACAAACCTTTTTAACTTTGAGGATGTTAAGTGCAATTACAAATGCAGATGGTAGTTTCTGGGCTAAAGACATATTTCTTAGTTGACATAAACCATCAATATACTGATCACGGCTTGGTGTTGCTTCATGTTGAAGGGGTGTATTTTCTTGTTCTGCCCGTACACTAGGCACTCGTAGTGGGAATGTTTTATCAGAACTGAAACTGAGATAAGTAATTTCAGCTACTATATATTTATTTTTATCAAACATATTTTTTTGGATTGTAAAATTAGGAAAATAGATGATGGAATAAAAAACAGAAATTCGGATTAAAACTACGATCTAAAAATTGAAAAAGATATATAAAAATCTTTGAGAACAATTGTGTTTATGTGTATTTTTGGTTTTATCTTCATATACTTTAAAATTAGTAAAATTAAATGGCATGATTCAAATCAATATCTATTGATAAAATTAACAAGACTTTAAAATATAGTCAGAATTTCAGAGTTGTTTGTGAAGACACAACATTCAAATTCTAATAAATGCAAAAGTTAGTTTCTATGTGCTTTTTGTTATGTCTTCACATCTAACAATGAATAGGGGGGGAAATCGAAAGTCTTAAATACGAATTATAGAAAAAATCTTAATTAACACAAGGAAAGGCAAATAAGCTATAATATTTCGAAGTTTATAGAAGTAGAAACAAGGATGAAGGTGGGTGCGGCTGTACTACCAATGCATCATTTTCTGTCTGCATATTCCAAGCCAAAATAAGTGACAAATTAAGGACTTACCAATTGCAAATTGTTATTAGGATGGCAAAAACCTTAACATATAATTTTCATTATTTTATTTAGAATAAATATTGTATACTATACAGTATTTTAAAGATGAGTGTAGGCATTTAGCAGATCGGTAGGGTCCGTCCATACGATCATTTTATAGTATAGGAACTACAGTCCGATAATCAAAATAATCAAATTGTGGTGAAAAGAAAATAATCATAAATCAAATCATAGTGACTTTCATAAACTTCAATGTGTATT
>JAOCPS010000023.1:1145293-1172265 GCA_025505425.1 Graphium colonna | reverse complement strand
CCGGATGTTGCGTGTGTCCATGGGCGACAGGATCACTTACCATCAGGTGAACCGTCTGCTCGTTTGTCTTCCTTTCCATAAAAAAAAAGTTATTACTTTCACAATATTTATCAAAAAATATATTGCAATTTTACTGCTTATCCAAATTTTTTTTAGACAATTTTTTAACAATTGTTATTTAATTACATAATGTACACAGGTGGCGCTCATCATAATAGTACCAGAGCCCCAACTTATGATGCCTCGGGTATTGCGTTGCGATCTGGATGGCGTACGTCAGCTGCTACATTTGTTGGAATCTGACAACAATAGTAAGTCATTTGCAGTATCACCCACAAATATAAGTTAATATAATTGTCGTTTTTTTACATAAAACTAAATGCTTGTATTTCTTGTACAGAACAACAAATACTCTCAATTCTTCAAGAGAGGTGTGATGGAAACAGGAATATACTACATGCTTGTGTACATATGTGTGCACCTACTTCCAACAAGGAGCCTGATATAGGTGAGTTTGGTAAAGATCACAATTTTGATATAGAAAGCAAATACTATTATTATTTTTTTTTTGTTTGTTGTTCGATTTATATTAAATAACTATATGTTCGAATTATGGCTGTAATGTCAATGTATTTTCACTGATTGCCGAATTTTATAACAATATATTATCTACTAGCTTATAAAATTTCAAATGCAAATTTGTTACATAATAAAATATTGATTTTTGTTATAGTAGAAAACTCTTCAATGCCGAATGTACCTAGTGGCACAAGTGGAAGCGGGGCAAATGCAGAAGAGGCTGTACCAGCTATTTCATGGCCTCCAGAAACCTTCGAAGCTTCTGGTGATGAAGATAGTTTAATGGGACTTACTAATAATGGGTTAGTTACCCCTATAAATTTCCCTTACAACAAATAGTCTTTTTACAATTTTTTTTTAAGTTTTATGTAAACTGTAATTTATTGAATAATAATAAAAAAAAAATATTTGTTATTTCTGCAAAACTATAATTTTTACAACTAGAAAACTGGATTTTTAATACTATTTTTGATTATATTTTTTATTCATTTATGAACAATTGCATTTTTCATTATTACAAAAAACGTTGTATACTAAAATGATAAGAAACAGAAAATTTACTATTTTTAAAATGAATGTTTAACATTATTTGCCCAGTAAAATTTCAAGTGGAGGCGCTAACGGGTCGGGGGTAGTGAGTGCCGATCCCGCCGAGCGACGCGGGAACGCATTGGCCGCGTTGCGGGCCCTGTGTGAGAGTCCAGTTTTGCAGCCTTATCTCATACAGTTGCTCGTCGCCAAGTGAGTAGATTTATTTTACTAATAGTAACTGTTAACATTAAGTTTTTATGAAGAAGTTTTAACTGTTATACATAGTAACAGTACTAGTACAGTAACCACCTCTGAAGCTTAGTGGTATGGTTCCTTGCTTTGTTACCCAGTGGTTATTGGTTTAAATCCCATGTGAGAACAATACTTGTTTGGATTGGGGTAGGCTGATCACCTGATTGCCTGTAAAGAAAGATGATCCATGTGTTAGGAGGGCATGTAGCAAGTCGGTATTGCAACCTCTCTCTGATCCTGTCGGGTAACCCGTTATCGGGTGAGTTTAGTAAAGGTTACTCTCAAAGGAGAGTAAAAGAACAGAGTGTTGATTCCAACATTTTTTTTGTTAGGGATGGAATGGGTCAAACTCCACTAATGGCAGCAGTTGCGGAACGCGCCTACCGCGCCGCCCTCGTCCTATTAGACGCAATCCGCTCATGTCCCGAAGCGGACGAAGCTCAGCGATCGGCGGCAATCTTCCCGCCTAACGCGCACTCGGACCATTCGCCGCTATTAGTGTTATGCTGCAATGATACGTGCAGCTTCACTTGGACTGGACAGGAACATATTAATCAGGTAAACCTAAAAAAGAATATGTTAGGGTGGATTATATTTTTAGTAACAATTTATTTTGTAAAGGTCAAGCAATTACAATTATTTCGCGCTTAAAGAGCTAGATCACATGACTTCACCCGCCTTTTTATTTAAAAGCCAATCATGAATATAGCCAGAAATACATTAATAATTTTTCAACCCTGATTGATAGTTTCAGAAATAAAAATCAATTTTATTATATCAATGTTGATAACAGATAGATATGTTATATATTGTATATATACAAAAAGTGTTCAGGTAAATGCATGGTAACAGTATATATAGTGAACTAATTTTTTGATATTGTTTCAGGATATATTTGAATGCAAGACCTGTGGGCTCACAGGTTCTTTGTGTTGCTGTACAGAGTGTGCTAAGGTAAGCAGTTGCTGTCACTTTATAATTTAAAAAATTCTAATTATTTTAGCTTCATTCTACTAAACTAAACCATCCGTTCATAGGTTTGTCACAAGGGCCATGACTGCAAGTTAAAGCGCACATCACCAACAGCTTATTGCGATTGTTGGGAGAAATGCAGATGCAAGGCTTTAGTAGGAGGCAATTGGGCAGCCCGTTGCGACCTATTAGCGAGACTCGCTCGTGATACTCAACTCGCTACACACTTTAACTCGAGGTATGATTTGAATGTGTCTCTTCTCATATTTTACATTTAGAAGATACCAAATATCAGATTTGATTTACGGATTTTTTTAGCATGTAGCATGCAAGTAGCATGTAATAGTTTGTAACTAGAGCAAAGAAAAATACGAAAATAGTATTGGTTCAACAACTTCGAGGATCAAATGTAGATTACATTGAAGGCAACAAAAGTATATACGGTTTTACATGATTTGTCTCGCGTACATCTATGTATTTTAAGCTTATATAATGCTGCTGTAAATGTGGTTTTACTTTGGACGTTATATATCGTTTACTATACAGATTGTAATCATATTTATGTAATAAAGTTATGGACAATTTTCGACTACATAAATACTGTTGATATTCGGCACGGGGGCGCCTGATCAGCTCTACGTGGCAGGTAGTCGACCACACGATCGCACTCTCTCCGGCTTCCGTCGAACTCCGGCCACCCGTGGCCGCTAGGATGAACATGAATTGCTTCATTAAATTTTTAACTTTTGGTTATGTTTACTCAGTGGTAAATCAATATTTATTTTTAATAATATAGAAGAACCATTCGAAGTATATACACCCTCTCACACCCATACCGAAAACACGAGTTAATTCGTGACCAGTTAATAACGCTTGGCAACGAAAACGCGAGTTCATTCGTGACCAGTGAACAACGCTTGGCCACGAAAACATGAGTTAACTCTTGACCGAGCAGCAATGTATTAAGATATATTTATAAAGACACGATGAAGGCGACTGACGATGAATTAATTGGTATTATATACACCAGGGGCGAATCCATCCTGCTGTTCCTCGTGCAAACGGTGGGTCGTCAGGCGGTCGAGCAGCGGCAGTTCCGCGCGGGAGGCGGCAGGGGGCGCGCGCCGCGCAAGCAGCCCGGCTCCGACGCCGAGGTGGACGCGCCCGACCACGACTTGGAGCCGCCGCGGTTTGCGAGAAGGGCGCTTTTGCATTTGTTGGGTATGTTCTGTTTGTTTTCGGTTTTATTTCGATTATTTAGGTTCTGCTACATTGCCACGTTTAGTAATCCCCTCTATAACACGGTACTCTTATGACGCGTTTTTATATTACGCCAGTTCATCTCCCTCGTATAACACGTGTTTTCCCCCATTTAACGCGGGGATACTCTACAATATTTATTTCTGTACTGCGAAAGGAAAATGCCCATTTTTATATGGCCTACTGTACCAAGTTGTAACAAGTTCAAAATTTTTATCGTAACCCCCCCATAGATTACGGTATAAGGAACAATTACCAGTACTTATTTACGTTTAAATGTATTTGATATCTTTGTTCTCGAGAGTTGCTATCTATATTTGTTTTAGTTTATGCTTCAAGGACGAAGGCGAATGGGTATAATGATTGTGTTTATACCTAAAGATGTAGTTGTTCAGATAAACTTAACCACACCTTAACGTACTTAAATGTCAATATTAAAACGTTCGTAAAAACATAAAAATGTTGATAGTTTCTGATAATACTGTTGCTATAGTCTAGTCGCGAAGCACATAGATTTACTTGCATTCGCAATATTGCGCCTGATCGTCACGCTCACACAGACGCAATGTCCTGCTGTACAACAGATCTGTGTAAGTGTGACGGCAATATATTTGAGAGTCATAAAAATAGATAATACGAGTTCAGTGTACGAAATTCTACGTGCTTCTCGGTCGGAATATTAAATGTTTTAACAATCATCGAACAGGCGACTGGGCAGCGGTGGAGGCGGCGGTTATGTGCGGCTCGCAACTTGGCGAAGGGGACACTCGCCCCGGCAGCCCCTCACTCAGCCAATCGGGCACCACGCTGCTCGACAAGTTCACGCACGCACTCATCGTCAAGTGCACCAACGAGGTAGTTAATGTTATACTACTTAGTGATTATTTTTGCAATATTTGTCTATGGGTAAAATATTGCAAATTGATTGTAAAAGAATTGTCACATATCACTATGCATTGTCAGTATGACATGATATATTGCCGACTATACTCCGAAATATTGCCGACTCTTTTATCCCTTTATGATATTATGTTTATCCTATATTCATCTCGGCAAATACTTTACTCATACCCGCGCTTGTGTATTAATTAAAAGTTTGCTGATAAGAATAAAAAAATACAAGGTATTTTAAAAAAAATATATATATAAAATATTTTAATGTGACGTTAAGACGTTTCGTTAAATGCCCGTGAGAAAAAAGTGGACCCTAGTGATAAAATCCTAAAACATTTCAAAGACAGAAATATAAACCTAGTGCCATTATTTAGCTTATATACATGGTTTGTTAACTTGCTGCAACTTAAACTGAATATTGATGCATTTTTCTTAGGTAGATAAATATTATCTAATAAATGGTTATGAATTTTGTGTTGAGATAATAATATAAAATTAAATTTTTAGATGCTTGACACTCTGTTGCATACATTGATCAGAGAGCAACAGAACGACTCGATACCGGGGCGCGTTGAACGCGCTCGGGAGGTGGCACGTCGGTTCGTGCGTTCCGTCGCGAGGATTTTCGTGATTTTCAGCGTGGAAATGGCTCCAGGCGCAGCGAAGAAAAAAGGGTATGTATAGTGAAGACAAATACAATATTTCTGTACACAAAAAGTAAAGTTTTATGTTTTTATAAATATTCTTATTTAGGGCTGCTTTGCAAATAAATGAAATTAATAACGTGATTAAATATATAACGCGATAAATAACGACTATAATTAACAAAACAAAAAACAAAGTAATCTTACTAATATTATAAATGTGAAAGTTGTTGTTTGGATGTTTGTTACTCCACCATGCAGAAACAAGTGAGAGGGTTTAATTTGCAGAAAGTTTATTAATTTAGCCAAATAAATAAAATAAAATCACGTGGTTGAAACCGCGGAGAGTATAAATTAGAGTCAAATATAGTATATGCATCTACAATGTGATTATGTAGGAGTTTTGAGTTCAGAAACGGAATTAATATGGCACCTTAATTAACATGTACTGTATTGATTCAATAATCATTTAATCAAAAAAAAAATCGTTCTTCACAGACCGCTATCTATAACATCGTCATTGGTGCGCTGCCGTCGCGTGTTCGCCGCGCTCGTTGCGCTGGCAGTTGAAGAGCTAGTCGAGGCTGCCGATGCGCTTCTAGCGCCGGTTCGTCTTGGTGTGGTGAGACCAACTGCTCCCTTCCCACTGGCCACTACTTATGGAGATCTGGTTAACGGTAGCGAGGATTTGTTTGGCGTGGAGCCTCTGTCTACGGGGCATTCGAGACTCGGTCATACGCGCAGGTTTGTTTGGTAGTTTTTTAGAACTCTTATATTTTTTGTACTGTCACGTCACTGTCATTTCACTCAAGATATTAACATTTTTATTATATAACTATTGGGATATTTATATATTTCTATGGATGCTAAGCAAATGCGCAGTTTGGATATCATAGGTAGATGTTCTGGAAAAAAAGTTATTATTTCACTGATATAGTTTAATTGAAAATATTAGAGTAATATACCAAAACAATTAGCGTAGGTTATTAAAAAAAAAACAATAAAATATATATTAACACGTCGGAATAATACTGTTATTGAAACCATATAATAATGCGTGTGAGAAAATTACGAAGTCTTTGAATGAGATGTGAATAACACAAATACAATATATAGTAACTCAAATAGACGCTTTATTTTCTCGTTTTATTACGTGACTACTATATTATTACTTTAGGCACAATAAAAAATGCGCATATGGTAATAATGCTCTAACATTATATTATTACACACAGGGAATCGAACACGGGCGGAGGTCGTGGGGTGGCAGCAGGTGGTGCCTCCATGGGCAGTTCGACTCTAGCCCCGGATCGTTCCTCAACGCCCGTTGCTACTGAATATGCAGACGATGTGGCTGGTGAGGCGCTAGGAGGTGATGATGACGCCTCGGAAACTGACGAGCCAAACATACAGGCGCCAGTACCGGCCGCTGATGCTCAGCACGATGATGCTATGGTCGACAGGTAAGGATTCATGTTAGGTTACTAATTTTTTGTTGTGTATGCAAAATGTGTTTAAATAGTGTCTTATAAGAAGAGTCAAGTGTTAAATAACTTTTTCTCAAACATGCTTGGAAATCTGAGCATTATTTTGACAATCTTCTTCGAGATAAATCAAAATTGCCGTACTGGCGAGATACATGCGGGCAGCGACCGGAAAAAGTTGTATGAAAATCCATATCTCACTCATATCTGTCTTGTAATTTAAAAAATGGAATGACCTTTTACTTCAAAACATGGCTACCAAGGAGTTAACAAGGTTTTATTTAAATTTCGAACTAGCTTGAAAATAGAAAGCTGTTTATTGAAAATAAAAATAAAGGAACATTATGGCGCATGAAAAATGATTATTGTTCGTTATTCGTCATTGAACTTAAAAAGTAAAATTGTGTTCTTGATTTCCGCCCATTGTTTGAGAAAAGTACTACACAAGCCTTGGCCAAAACTAGGCATTGATGGACTCACGTATGTGTGCCTCGGCTACGCCTCGGCTCACATTTGCACGTTCGTCCATCAATGCCTCAGTTGCTAGTCGCTGCAGTAATGTACTATTAATTGCCAAGTTCAACAATAATCATAATGTGTAGTATGGTTAATTTTTTACCTATAAGTAGTACGGAATTATTTATTATGTTTTTATTCATCATGCGTCAAATTTAATAATGTTATTGCGCTATGACACTTTAGGGGACAAGAACAGCATGTAGTTGTGGAGAACGGAACCGAACGAGCTGAGGGTGGCGAAAGCGAAAGCGAACTCGACCTTCTGGCCGAAGTGGAGACGGAGAGCGATTCGGACGATCAGGACAACGCCGAATCTGCTCAACGCAGCGTGCAGACTGGTGCGACTCAAGGTTCCGATGCCGGTATGTCAATTTTATTGTTTAATAAGTTCGGTTTTGGTTCTTTTTATTTTAATATTGATTAGTATTGAACGACGAAAGCTTTGATGTACGGAACAACCGAACCGAGTGGAACGATCGGAGGGCGGCAAGAGCAGCGTGGGATGGGACGATCAGTTGGTTGAGGCCGCCGGTAGTCATTAGAGAGTGTTAAATGTTGAACGCGCGGACAGGTATAGCATCGCTGCTAATGTATCCAGAGGACGAGAGCGGCGACTCGACGCAGCCGGAGGACGAGGACTCGGAGGCGGGCGAGACGGACGAGCAGGACGGCGAGACCGAGCAGCCGCTGCACGACGGCGAGCCGCTGGAGCGCCGCGCCGCGCCGCCCGCCCGCCCCAACCTCGCGCCGCACTCCATGCAGTGGGCCATACGGTATGTGTACATTCGCTACTATTGTAAGTCGGATGCAAAAGGAACCGCAAAATATGCGGCATGCACAGCGCAAACGTTGCAGCACGGCGGATACTTTAAGCGCCTTTTGTAATGCACCTAAACTTGGTGTTTTTAACAATCCGCAGTAGTGAAGTTTATTTATATGCATTTCCAGGTACAACTAGCCTCTGAAAAATAAGTTACATTATTGGAAACAATCATGTTTCGAATATTCAATCGATTATCGAAATTGAACAAAGAACAATGTTGTGGTTCACTTATATAATTTCCTTTAAAATAGTGAGTTGATAAAAAATAGACTTTTTGATTATGCATCACTAGTTCCTTGCTCTTCAGCCACTATGGTCGTGTCTTAACTGGTGTTTAACAGTATTCAGCTGCATTTGCATCCTGCATTCTCTTAATCAAGATTGAGAAAAAGACACGAACAACAGTCTGGTTAGCACAGAATTTGTGGGACATTTTACAGTCTTGGTTGGAAATAAAATTAAGAACAACTGCGTCGCCAAATTATTTTATTTATCTATTCAACAGCTCATAAACAATACCAAAAAAAAAAACATAAAACATTAACAATGAATCGAGTCCAAACAGGTCGCGAGAAACGTCGCGCGGCACGACAAGCAGTACGGGCGGCGTGCGCCTGACCGGCGGCTCGTCGCTCGTGTTTATCGACCCCGCGTCATTGAGGCGGTCGGCTGCTGCCGCCGCCGCGGTGGCTCACGACCCCCATTCCACCTCGACTACAGCGTCCTTCCTTGCTCGCGCTTTCGGTATGTACTGTTTGGTCTATTATCTATATGTCCTTAGAAATTAACGTAATTCTAAAACCTTAAATAAAACGCTTGAGAGGGTGGATGTTATAAATAATATTTGTCTAACGCAAAAACTACATATTATATTTTTTAAAGGCCCTTGGAATGTATGTTTGCTTCTGAAGCAAAATTATATACACTTTAAATATGGATTGGTATTTAAAACAACAAAAAATATTATCTATTCATTACAGTTGACTGTAATAAACAGAAAATATTTAGACACTAATTTATAACAAACTGTATAGGTTGACCTCTAGCAATTTGTTATAAATTATAATAGCAAGAATTAAAAAGAACTGTTTTATACAATTAAGGGTTTGATATACTTATCTGAACCATAACCTTTTGTTAAAAATCGTATAGCCTCATTATATTGGTTCTATGGTATATTTCCACGTTATTAATACCTTTTTATCGTTTCAATAACAGTCATAATATTCATAAATTATTCAAGGTATCGTCATCCGTCAAATTGCTGACCTGCTGTGGGAGTATGAGCGTATCACTCTACCCTTGCCACGTATGGTGCCACTGGCCTATCGCGAGGCACTACGCTTGCAATGCTACCTTGAACGCCAGTTGAAGCCCACATGGGACTGGCTAGTCACTGTAATGGACGCCACAGAAGCACAATTAAGGTAAAATATACTACTCACTTGCAATCAGAGTGGTTTTAAAGACTGGTTGCTCAAATTCTATTCCTAATTTATCTTTAAGAATTGAAAATTAATCTGGTATATAATATTAGAGGTCTTGTGGCGAAATTATTCAATTGGTTCCTGTGTCAAAAATTACTAGGATTCTTGATTCACAGAACTTGTTTACTGCTTTCGCCAATTGCCTGTAAACAGCGTCAAACAATACGCACAAAAAATTTAATAATGTTGATGGCTATTTATTGTATTTTTTTTACTGTTTAACCAAATTAAAAATACTTCTTTCTTACGTAGATTTGGTGCATCTCTAACCTCAAACAACTTGGGCAACGCGAACGTTGATCAAAGTCGGCCCAATGCAACGACCACTCGACGAACGACCTCTTTTACATCACCTGCTACACGCATTATTGGCTTCTCTGAAGGGCCACGCGCTCGTGATCGTGAACAAGGTATTTTTTATATACTTTAACTGAATGTTGCTAAGGATATTGTTATTTTTAGCTGTTCCTGTGATTCACGAAGATCTTTTTTGGATTTCCTTAAAACCAGTACTTAGTATCTATATTGTAATTTCAAATCAATCTAGCATGTAGTATTGGATCTCTGGTGATAAGTTATTAAAAGTCAAAATATCCTATAGATTGTCCCTATGTTGAAAAATAAAGGTTTTTAAGAAATAAAACACTAAATGCGCATATTTCATTTCCCTTGCGTGTGTTAATACCAAAATGTTTTTTACGCAGGAGTGGAGGCCGGCAGCGCGAGACGCGAGTTCCTCGCCTACTGCCTGTCTCTGTTGCGCGCTCACAGCTCAGAGCACGCCGAGCAACTGCCCGTATTGGATGTGGCCGCACTCAAACACGTTGCTTATGTACTTGATGCGTTGGTTTACTATATGAGAGCCGCTCAACCGCAGCCACATCATCATCCGCATCTGTGGACACCGGTGAGTGAGAATTTGTTTATTTGTGAATCAGCTTAAGAAGACAGCAAAATGTCTAAGAGAAGTTCCTTGAGACATTAGAACGGACTGTCAAATTAAATGGTTAGGTTATTATATTTATATACACACCGCGGTAATTCGCGGTGTCGGAATGTGATGGGTTTTGGACATCCTATGAAAATTTTAAAAAGTTTAACAATCAACCTCAACTATTTTATCAACACAACAAACATCTTATTATATATATTTCAATTTTGAATTGTTCAATTTTATCATAAGTAAGCCAACAGACGCCGTTTTTTGCTTATCTGGTAGGTGTCTGTATCATAGCTGTAAGCCAACACGCCAATAATTATGTATAACTAAGTTTATTTAAAGCATAATATTTATATATTTTGAAAAATGTTTGTTAATTGTTAAATTCGAATAGGACGAGAACGAAAACGAGGAGGGTGACGAGGAAATGGTGGTCGGAGGAGCGACTAACGAATCGGATGGCGAAGGCGAGAGCACACGCGGACGCACCCACGCCTTCTTCCAGCGCTCGGACTCGACGCTGTGCTTGGGATGCCCGCCGCCGGATCCCTTTAACAGTTAGTTTACTGACGTTTGTAATATAAAAATAAATTGATGTATATAGCGAAAAGAAAAGTTTCATTAATATGTAGTAATTTTCATTGACTACATCAAGATTAGTATTGCATATGTTCATACTCCATAGATAATGTGGTGTTCGAATATAATTATTGTTTTCTATGTAACCATCAAATAGAAAATTATAATAACATTCGCCATAGTTATAAATATGAAATTACGCTCATTCTTTACTCATCTGTGAATTGATGTTTCACGTTTTTTATGTTATCATAACTTCTTTAGGCACATTAGACAATATTGTCTCTACCAGTATAACGTGTAGCGAAGCCTGGAAATAAACATATTGAGAAATAAAAGAATACCCCATTGTATGATATACGCGAAAAAATAGTGTATACAATAATAACAATGTTTAGTTCTTACTTTTCCCCTTTTTGGCAGTCTGTATTTTTTCTTGGATTTACTTACAGTTATGGATTCACCTCCGTAACATTGAAAAAACTCTAGACAAAGAACATATTGATTTGAAAATAGTTACAGTATGTGTAACAATGTATGTACATATACCAACGTTCTGCAGTGACGATGCAAGACGCGCTGCCGTTGGCCGACCAGCCGCAGTTACTGCAACCGAACGCGCGTCGCGAGGAGCTCTTCGGCATGCCGCGGCAACCCGTCACCGTGCCGCCCACTGGCGACCAAGCACCCGGCGCCAACAACCCGCTAGAAGGTATCCCTCGTAATACTTTTATTGGCAGCCTCACCTCAATAACAATAACTTGATAGGTGCTTAAGAGTTAAAATTGATGGCACTAATTTCTCAAGACCAATAATCCGTTAGAAGGTATTCAAGTTACACTTGATGGGATCATTGTCCCAACACCAATAACGACAACGATTATAAAGCATAAATTCTACCCATATTTTTTTTTTGGGATATTAAGTTTTCTTCTGAAGTGCTTTAATCTTTTCCTCGATTCTTTTTATTTCTGTGTTTTTCTCAAATTCATGTTGTAGTACAGAATAATATATCTGGACAACCATCAGTACAATTTTTCTTTTATATAAATTACCTTATGAACTTTAACCAATTGCCAGAAGGAATTGCTTTTTCTCTGTACAAAGATTAGGCAAATTTATTTATATTTTCTAAGAACTTAAATATGAAAGAATTACCAAATCGCTTAAGCGTTTATAATATTATCAAAGTCTTATATACTAAAGCATCAATATCTTTTTATGTTGAAAAAATATAGACATGGGATTGCAAACGAAAAAATATAATACCTTATGATGCTGATGCTCTTAGTTTTTAAATTGTTTTCACGGAAGCTCCAAAACTAAACTACTTTCAATAGTAAAAGTAGTCTAAGTTACTTCTTATATTATTACCTATCTGCAGGTTCAAGTCCAGTCACAATTAGGTTGAGCTGTTTCAGAGATTAGCCGACCTAAGCCGGGAAGGAGTGAAAAGATATCTTTTATACTTCCTATCTGCCATTAATAAGAAATGAAAGTAATTTATATTTTAACCTATAACCGCATGGTCATATTAACCATACAGTTCCATTATAGTATCTCCCAGACATAGACAACTGCTTGTGCCCGAAATGGAAACAACTTATGATAAAAGCTTAAAGTTTTCTGCCTCTTTAAAGTCGTACCGCGACGCCTGGGTTTATCCTCCCGCGGCACTGACCGCGGGTGGTCCCCTCCTGCAAGACCTGCATCAGCGCCGCCTACACACACTCATACTATGACGCGTGACGAGCCACAGGTAAGACTATATTTAAAAAAAAAAAACAGGTGGAATAAACTCCCAATTCACACTGCTCAACGGATCTCGTCTTGAACTTTTTGTTTTTGTGTGTAACTTATCCTTTTCGTTTAATTCTTTGTGATAAAGGGGTAGTTTTATCATTTAGCGTGAGCAGATGGAATAATCAGTCCCAGTTTCTTCTATGGATTTTCTCCGTTCTTTACGTTTCAATTTTGCGTATGTTTGTTTAAAGGGTTGATCCGCCCATTGAATGCGTGTGTGATATTAAAAAGTCTCGATTCGATTTTTAGGATTTGTCCTGTGCTAAAGAGACTGTTACAAAAATGGATATTGACACCGACGGCGAATATGTATCCGATTCGGATTCTAATGAGGCGCGACAGATTCAGAGAAAGAAACACCATAGGTAAGTGAATCAAGTCCTTGTTAATAATGTTGCGAATATATATTATATGTCTTTAATATAGTCGATATCTTTTTCGTTTCAATTTTGATTTCTATATTTATACGTTATTCACTAATTCGAATTTAACTATTTAGACATCCTCACGCAACCACATCTGGCAGTAGCTCTCGGCGGGATGCTAGCACCCAGCCTTCAGAATTCCACACTCTCGTGGACACAGCTTGCTCTATAATAGAAGCTCCGCATCAACAGAATATTACTTCTCCAAAAGCTGGTAAGTTTAGTTTTAACTAGCTGTTGAGCGCGACCGAGATTTGATCGTTTCGAATTAAATAAAAGTCAACTAAAAAGTAATTATTTATCAAGTCATTTAAATTATAGAGCAACTCTGGGACACAGACAAAATTGAAGTAAGAACGAAAATACGTCGTAAAATTAATATTTATTTTATAATGTTACAATTGGTAAACTAACTTTTATAATACTATTGTTACTCGCGCTGCTTTTTCGTGCGTTTATTTGAATTACATTACATATATTTTATGTATTTACAGGACCAAGTGGGTCAGGAATGGGACAAGAGCCCCGCGCCTCGTCATCTCGCAGCCCCGGCAAGACCGTTATTGTACGTGCTGTAAGTCACTCCACTTACTTGGGGGACTTTTTCTTTATCAAAATTTATACCCATACTCTTCAATTGGATGCTCTCTTTATCTTGTACTGCGTACGTGACACTAGAGTGTTGAGTATCGATTGTGATGCTGACAATGTAGAGAACAGATTTTATAAGTAAAAAGAAAAAAATATGTTTGAGTAATCTCTTTGCATACTCTCGGCAAAATGTATTATAGAGTAAAAATAACATTAAATATAATTACATTTTGATGCAAGAGGAACTATATAAAACTTCTATTTTAATGTTTATATCACAAATGATTTGAATTTACAATTTAACTTGTAGCACCTGGTAAGAAATGGTATTTATAGTAAGCCATCTACTGTATATATTCTTTTTTTTTAGGGTGAATTAATGAGTGTAGCAGATCCTCTGGAATCACAAGAGATTTCGGCACATGTGACAGTGGAAACAACAGGGCTCTCATCTTCTTCGCTTTTGCCACCACAAGTACTCAATGCACCGGCCCAAGCGTATGTATACTCAGTGATTCACAAATATGTTATCTACTGTAGTGTGTACTGTAGTGTGCAGTAATGTTAAAAGTCTCATTAGGTACAAAGATATTCAGCAGCCCTGATAGTTAAGTTACCTCTAGAGATTTTCATATCTCCGCTTTCTTCAAGATGGGATCCTTTTCTTCATTTCAATTGCAGTGTTGCTTAAGACCTTTCTTCGCCTGGTAAGACCAGATGGGATCACTGACCCTTACATACAGGGAGAAGGCTCAATTATTTATTTACTCTACGTAGCTCACGATTGCTCATAATTTGAATACCCACTCTATCACCCTGCACTTATGATACAAAAATAATAATGTTCAGTATTTTATTTTCTTACAGCCGCACATGCCCATCCCTCGGCGCGTCGGTATCTCACGACCTTCTACTAGGCCGTTGGAGACTGTCCCTGGATCTATTCGGACGCGTGTTCACGGAAGACGTTGGCCTAGAATCTGGCTCTGTAGTCGCTGAGTTGGGCGGATTCCCCGTTAAGGAGGTGAAATTCAGACGTGACATGGAGAAGTTGCGCAATTCACAGCAAAAGGATTTGACATTGCACAAGGTAAGTCTAAGGTGTACAAGGTAGTCACTATTTTATAAGAATGTATGGCTGAAACTCTGATTTATTTCCTTCATCTTGTTAAAGAAAAAGTGATTGAATTGAGTGAATTTAAGGTAAATTGGTTGTTTGCATAACCATATTGTATTTGTGTGAAGGATCTACCAAGGATATTAACCCAAAGTACAGTTAACTGCATATTCAGTTGTAAGGCAAGCAGTGGATTATACACGTGTAGCATAGGATTTTATTAGGTGTTAGTTAACAACGTAATAGTCGTTGTTGTGCGTACCCCTTATAGCTGTTCATCTAACTGAGAAAGCTTTAACTATGTAACATATTTTCCAGATGGAGCGCGACCGGGCCAAGTTGCTGCAGCAGACGTTCGCCGAGCTGAACAGTGCGTTCGCCGGGCAGAACCGGCGCGCGCACAGCGCCCAGCCGCCGCTGGCCGTCAACCGCGTCAAGGTCACGTTCCGCGACGAGCCCGGCGAGGGCAGCGGCGTGGCGCGTTCCTTCTACACGAGCGTCGCTGAGGTGAGTCGTACTAAGAAAATTCTTTAGAGACGCAATGAGTAAATTTTGACATACACTTATTAACTTAGGAACCGTCTTCGTATCCTAGCGGTATGGGTTGCTTTGTAACCGTATAACTTTGTGTTGTTGTTTCTTAGTTGGATTAAGGTAATGCGAGCTGATCACCCGATTGTCTTAAATGAAAGATGATCCATGCGTCGGATGGGCATGTAAAAAGTCTGTCTTTCGCCTGATCTCTCTCCAGTCGTGTCGGATATCCGTCCCATCGGACTCTGAGAGTTAAGGAACAGAAAGTGCACCTGTGCCTGCGCGTACACCGGTACACTATAATATCTCCTGTGCAGCTGGTTGGTCTTCTAGTAGATTGGCCGCCGTGACCGTAATTCGGTCAGGAGGACTTTATTTTGAAATCAGAATCATTTTGATCTGAGCCATTCAATTTCTTAATTTAAAATATCATATTGCAAAGCTAATTTTGCTCTGTGCTGATTTTGAATTTGTGTAATTGAATAGAACATATATTATATTGCAATTTATGTTTTTTTCAACAGGCATTATTAGCTAATGAGAAACTTCCCCCACTGGAGCCGACATCAGGCAGCGGAGTCAACAGCAGTTCTGCCAATGGCACTTCTGCATCTGGAAGTGCTAATACCGGAAATGCTAGCAGCAATAGTGGGACCCGGTAATTTTTTTTAATATACATAGGGCAGAATAACTTGGAATAATAACTATTTAAATAGCATATTGCCAACCTAAGCGGAAATAAATCATTGGGCTTTTTCCCTATCATTGGAGTGAGAACATATTAACAATTTAAAAAAAATTGGAAAAGTTAAGGGGGTTTAACGTTAAATTGATCAGGCGTATCTTGAATGTTCAGGTGATAGTACCTTCTCTCTTGAGTTAGTGAGAGATATGTGTATTTGCGTGTGTAAAATGAAAGGCTCTTTTTTTTTAAGGATTACCGCCATCAATTTATAATTTTTTTTCGATCGACAGCGGGGCAGGTAGAGCCCGTGCGAAAGAAACGGCCCGCCGAGGCCGTGCCGCTCCACGTCCGCCCTCTGCTCGCGAGCCACGCCGTGTGCTTAGCGTTGACGCACGGCCCTATTCGCCACAGGTATGCACAAACTCTTATTCTTTTTATTGCGCAGATATTTTTCTTCTCTTTAAGAACTTTTTTACTTTTAGATACTTAGATTTTTTTAAGAGAAGATTATTTATAATTTTTTTTAAAGAATTTTAGAGATTGCTTTTTGTTGCAATTGTCGATTTTTGATTTTATTATATGGAATAATAAAATCAAAAAGCCACAATTTTAGACATTTGCAACAATTAATATGGATTAACTTGTGTATATTTAGGCCGCTCCGGGCACAGAGGGAGCTGGATACAGTGGAGACAGACCAGGTGGACATAATGATCATCTAACTCTCCATCAGGCACAACTTGGCGAAAGACTTTATCCAAGAGTGAGTGAGATTACATTATTTGTTAAAAATAATCCTTTTTTCGTTTAATTACTAATTAATGTTTACTTTATCAGGTACATTCTCTCCACCCGACATTTGCTGGCAAAATAACTGGTATGCTATTGGAGCTAGCACCAGCGCAACTGCTTGTACTACTTGCCAGTGAAGATGCATTAAGGCAGAAGGTGCGCGAGGCAATGGATCTCATAGTCATGCATCCTTCAGAAGCAATTTTAGGTAAGCTCTCTTCTATATTTATATTTAAGATATAGATGACTCTCGTTGAAAATTTAAGTTTTTACTGGTAGCGGTCAAATATTACACCGGCGAATGAGGCGTAAGGGCAATATTATTAACTGTTGATATTATATGTCACAGAAATAGTAACGATATTTGATTGAAAGGTTTTTGGTCGTGTATGTGCTTCTACGCAGACGAGCTTAAGGCCTGACTTGTTTTGTATACATTATCTATTGGGTATTACCTGTTTTGGGGATGTAAATATACTTAACATGAAACGCGTGGCTGCAGCACCGCTGCTATTTTCTTTTAGTCGGGTTTAAAATGCGCGGTTGTAATGATTTATCTTCATATTCGTATAACTGTAAATTCGTGACTGCATTTTGATCAGGCAATGTCAAAGAGCGGCAGCCTACGGCGATATCTGCTCTATGACCATGCCCTGCCATTGTATGAGCAAACTTTAAATCGTGACCCTACCAAATACCGCACTGCGTTTCTATATTCTAATGCAGAATCGTAAATCCGCGCATGATGGCATATCTGTGACTGTATCACAGTGTAGTCATCGTGGGTTACCAACCTTAGGATCTTTATGAGCGCCTCTTAGAACACCCTAGTATATAATCGAAATTTATTCCAGACCTGGATGTGTTCTCTCTGTCGGAGCGCGGCGGCGGCGGGGCGCTGGCTGCGGGTCCCTCGGGCGCGGCATCGGATGACGCGGCGCCGTTGTTCTACGCGCCCGGCAAGCGCGGCTACTACTCTCCCCGTCAGGGCCGCGCCACCTCCGAACGGATCAACGCCTTCCGCAACGTTGGCAGGTACATCATCTAACATGGTTTTTACAGATAACTATGAGTCCTGTGGTTTCTGTTATTTTTTTTTTGGATTTACTTAAATGCCAATTATGGAGTTATTGGAGTTTTGAAGGTCAACAAAAATCTACAATATAATGTAACTTTGCAAAAAGAAAGTTTATTTGTTAAATGATTGAATTGTATCACAAATATATATTTATTTTTAGGTGTTATCAAAGATATTTTCAGATTAGGATATACAAGTACAAAATCACCTCACCACTATTACTACCCTGATTTATACAATGGTAAAAATTGTCCACTAGTAAAACAGTAATGCCAATCTGTAACACTTTATAAAAATGTGACAGTTATTACTAGCTAGTACTAAGTGTATAGCTAACTTTCAGTGGCGTTACAAGGTGCTGATTGGCTTTTCTACAACACATGTCACGTCAAGAATGCAAATAATTGATAAGGCTCACATAAAAAACTATGTTACCTATATCACTTACACACATTTATTAAATATTTCTATTTTATTATCTTTCTCTCCTAGAATTATTGGCTTATGTTTGCTACAAAATGAACTATGCCCAATGTTCCTGAATCGACATGTACTCAAATATATATTGGCGCGGCCGATACGCTTCCACGACCTGGCGTTCTTTGACCCGGTCGTCTACGAGAGCCTGCGACAACTGGTCGTGGATGCTGAGACGGGAGATTCGCATTCACTGTTTGCAGCGCTCGATCTCAACTTTAGGTATTTGACGTTTTTAGCTATTTGACGTTTATTGAAAGGACAATGTGTGTATTTATTGAAACGAGCAAAAGCGATAGTGAAAAGTCTCACCCAGCAAGATCAAAAACATATACAGTAATTATTTCCATAATTTATTATTACATGCTTCATGGATTTGAGTTTTGAAGAGGGAATTTATTTTATAGTATAAAATGTGAATATTACTTTTGATGTTTACACAATCTGTCAAAGAGATGTAGTAGAATGCAATAGAAACTATTTTTGAGCAATCGGTTTTCCGATTTTATCAAATATCTCCGAGACCCGGGGTTTTTTTTACGAAAAGGACTTCGTGTTAAAATAACAAGTCTAGTCTTCAAAAACATTTTTAAATATACGCAACTTGGTATGGTATGCCATATAAAAATAGGCATTGTCCTTTGAATAAAAAAAACGTATGTTCTGCTGCTTAGCGTAAATAATCGATACACATATATATCGGATAAACCCTATTTTAACAGTCTTTAGATAAATACTAATTAATTTTATATAATTTAATCTTGTGTGAAATCAACTATAATTTAATAAAGTACCCACTTTTACTACAAAAACAATGTTAAATTATTATAGTAATAATCACTAATAGTAATTATCTATTTGGCATATTTTCAATGTGGTATGATAGCATACAAAATTTTAAATGCAGCGGTAGAGCGGTTTAGCCGGGAAAGTATCGCTAGTTCAAATATACAGTACCAAAACCATTGCTAAATTCTTAACCTATTCTTTTGACTTCTTAATTTTGTATGTTCCCATTCCTTTCTAACGTTGAAAAAGGACACTGGCCTTTTTCAACAACCAACAACACACCAGAAATGTTTTGGATGTGTGAAAGGGGCGATGGTGTTATCACTAAATCTCAGGTGAACCATCTGTGGCTTCGTAGACTATTTTCTACAAATGAAAAATAATAATGATTCCAGTTTGGAAATGTGCGAAGAGGAGGGTGGCGGTTGCGTGGAGCTAGTGCCGGGCGGCCGCGAGATCGAGGTGACCGCGCTAAACGTGTATGACTACGTGCGCAAGTACGCGCAGCATCGCATGCTGCACTCGCAAGAGAAAGCGTTGGAGGTAACATACACAATCAGTATTCATATAAACAATTTGCGTCACGAATATATGTCCGTTATTGACTCTGAAAGTACTTAATCAATCTTAATGAAACTGTACATTTTTGTTATTTTGCTATTAAGTCCTTTAACACTACCTATACTAAATATTGTTCATAATGTGGTTGGTACGGTCTTCATGTTGATAAGACACAGATAACACAGTAATATAATAATATAAAATACTATGTGTTGTGATGTTGCAGAAGGAAATAGAAATATGGCGTTGGATTTTACGTTTTAGTTCGTACGTCAACAAAGTTTGTGAGAATATTTTTTTTCGATATTTATAATGTTTTCTTTCCTCTTGACCTTACACATTTTTTAACAGGTGGTCTATTCCTATGTATTTATTATTATCCCATTGTTAGATATTATTGCTTTGATATCAAAGTTTGGTATAATTCTTTAAATTTACACTTTCAGGCGATACGCGTCGGAGTGCTCGACGTATTACCCGAGTCGGCGCTAGAAGGTTTAACGGCTGAAGATCTGAGGCTCCTATTGAACGGTGTCGGCGATATCAACGTTGCTGCATTAGTCTCATATACGAGTTTCAACGACGAGAGTGGTGAGCCGCCAGAAAGACTAGTTCGGTTCAAACGCTGGCTTTGGGCCATTGTGGACAAGATGACACACCTCGAGAGACAGGATTTGGTAAGTTCAGGAATTAAATTATATATTGAATACTTAAAAAAAAATTGACAAAGTTGAAAAAAGTCCCAAGAAAGAATAAAGGATGTCAGCACTTTTGGTGGTAAGACGAACTGGTAGACACGACATCTTTTTCGCGTTAATGAACTTCGCCAACTGGCCACCTGTTCGCTGCCGGCATCTTATCCACGCTTCATCTATTAATTTGATATTTTGGTCGGAAACTGCCCGTAATTTTATTACATAAATATGATGAACCCGAGTTTACTGGGAGAGAATGCCAAATGGCATTCTCTCATTCCGCCCATTGTACTCCATTTTTTTAAGGTGTTTACAATAAAGATTAAATAAATAAATAAAATAGTGACAATCGAGTGCTATCTTTTAATATCATTGGTGACTCACCAATCACCCTGGATGTATTAAAGCACCATCATACGTGTAGACATACAGATTATATTTATTAATAATATGTCATGATTTAGGTTTACTTCTGGACGGGATCTCCTGCTCTGCCAGCGTCCGAGGAGGGCTTCCAGCCGATGCCGTCGGTGACCATCCGGCCGGCCGACGACGCCCACTTGCCTACCGCCAACACGTGTATCTCACGGCTCTACATCCCACTTTACTCATCGCGCCACGTACTCAAGCATAAGCTGCTTCTCGCTATCAAAACTAAAAATTTCGGCTTTGTGTAGACGCAACTATGTCACTGACGTTTATATATTTTAGTTATAAGTCCAGTCATGTAAGACTGCCGTTGTATTTTCCGTGTTAGGTGAACGGATCTATTATATATCTTGTATTTATAAATACGCCATAAACATAGTTCTTATGTCACATAATTGGTAGTATGCATACTATATTGTATGTCTCATATTCTCTTGATGAATCTTCGACTTAATATAAAAAAAAATAGTTGTATTGGACTGGACAATCAAGTTTGAAGCTCTTAAAATTCCAAGAACATAGATTGACCCGACAAAAGGTCTGCACAAGTAACTAGCGATTAATAAACCTTACATAATTCATGTTTCAGTCTAGATGATAATGAAGAATGGTAAATTTTAATCATACAAGTTTCATGAATCAAACTAAAATTACCCACGCACTTGAGTAGCATATGTCTAAGAAATAAAAACATTGAATTTATTGTTAGCCTATCTTATCATATAAAATAATATAGATATGTGAGGATTTATTTAACAACTTTATTTAAAAATGCTACTTGAGTTTCACACTAAATGTGTAGTTTTTTATGCAAAAGCAACAACAACCTGTACATTTAGTTGGATTAATCGCTTATTGAATTGTGCATTTTTTTAATCTTATTCATGTAATTATTTATTTCTGTGGCGAAGGAATCTTGATGCATAACAGTTTTGTATTTTAGTAGCATTGTTACATAAAAAGAAAATGTATATCACGATATGGTATGACGGGTATATCTGATAGCCGTTGGGGAAGATTCAGGTTGAGGCGTCAAGAAAAGTTGGATATTGTGATATCAGAGGAAGTATTATGGGCCTCTATTTCTAAATTTAAGATTATAATTAGATTTCATTACTTTGATTAGTTGTATTAATATGGTTCATAATAAATAATCCTCAAAATGCTTAAATTATTGTTATCATTGACTAACCATGTTTAATTATATTAATATATAATATAACCCTTTAATATACAGGTGATTCGTCACCTGCGATTTTAAAGGAGAGCACTCAGTATCGATTGTCATCATATTTTGAATGAAATTGTATGCACAGGTTTAGACCAAATTTTCCAATTAATGAATAAGGCACTGGGATTAGCTTGAGGCCATCTTTCACTTCCACCCCCCCATCCACATTCCGCCTAACTCCGGCCACGCCGTGTCCACTGGGATGAGCATGAATTGCGTAATTATTTTTTTTACATTAGATTGTTTACTCGGTGATATATCTATATTTATTTTTTATAATATTTTTATTCTTCATATATGATCCCCACACAACGTCAATATTGAAAGTGACTCGCCAGTCACCCCGTATATTATACGCAATATTCTCTTTCGGATTCCCTTCTGCTATTGGATGACGATAGTCTTCGTATTCTAATTAATGGTACTAAAGTCACACGACACCTGGACAATACATCATTGCTCGTAATGTAACACAACTTTTCAGAGTTCCATAATCTAAATAGGAAACCTTATAGTTTCATTCTGTCCGTATGGACTCGTGCTTTGCCGTTTCTGCACGGGTTGTCACGAAAATTGGTAGAGACATGTATACTGAAGGTCGAACACTTTATTTTAAAATTATGGAAAAATATTTTTGCTACCCAACACAACAAAATAATTTAAAAAAAACCTACAGACTCGAGATATAGACAAAGTAAAAATTAGCCCGTTTAATTTTTGAAACATTACAATAATTCTGAAAAAAAAATGTGCAAGGCCTCTTGATATATTGTGTCGTCATATCTGCGAAATCGAAAAATATAGGTAAGGTAAGTTAAACAGATACTTTTAAAATAATATTTCTTTTTAATTAGAGTTTTCTAACGGGTCGATTTCGCTCATCCTATTGCTTAAGTAATTGTATTCTGGGTCGTCTTCGCCACCCTCGCTACTGCTTTCGCCCATAAAAAATATTTAGGTAATTAAAATATTCTATTCCTTTATATTGAATAGAAAAATATTAATTGTATTACGTGTGTTTTGTTTATGCCGTAACTAAAATTATCCTCCTCTTCTATTAACTCTCGTAGTCTGTTTACATTTTCGAGACGCCTGTCATGGTTGATCTCCCTCTGCTAGTCGTTTTTTGTGATTGTGGTTAAGCCTTCGAGGTATTATTTTTTGATATCGCTTTCTAGTTGCGGCACATTTTGTCTGCCACTATACGTTTTATTAAATGTCAAATGTATTCTATGGGGTTTAAATCACAATTCAACCTCAACAGCTCGAAGCCATGGGAATTAAATATATGTTCTCTATTAAGGTAGTTTGTTTATTTTTATCAAATTCTATACATTGTTGTTGGAGTCATGCTCACACCCCTGGTTTTTTACTATTCACGTTTGTGGACTTTGCGGTTTTCATACTATGATATGGGGCATTGTAAATCACGAATAAGGCAGATTGTGTATCAATCTTTCCGTCACTCATTTTATAAAATTAGCCCCATTTATGTTATAGTGATAGTCCTCCTTCGCCATCGCAAATATTTTATTCATTGTCAGGATCTTTTTTCTGACCGTATAAGTAGAATTTACTTTAATATTATTTACAGCAGCTATTCATGTGCGACTTTTTTTTCGGCAGTTATTTTGCTGCTGCTCGCTTATGAATCTCTCGAATCACGCCGGATAAAACCCAAGGTATTTCGGTGTACATCTGTAGCTAAATGGACTCCCTCGGACACTTTAGTCGCATCTTGTAGGTTTTTGCAAAATGCGGGGGTACATTTCTTTTTATAGAGAGAAGGAGGCAAATGAGCAAGCGGCTTAACTGATGGTAAGTGATCACCGCCGCCCATGGACTCCCGTAACAACAGAGGAGTTACTAGAGCGTTGCTGAACTTTAAGATAGGAGTAAGCTTCTTGAAGGTCCCTAAGTCGTATCGGTCCAGAAATACCGCTGGCGACAATTCATTCCACAAAGGTGTCATGCATGGAAGAAAATAGCTGCGAATTCGTATAGTGGTGCCAACTGCCAACCAACGAGGTGGTGTCGATAGTACATGCTTGATCCTCGCATAGTACGATGTGTTAATTCAACAGCAGGTATTAATCCAAACAATTACTTTAAACACCCCCTGTGGTAAATGCTATAAAGAATTCTCAGAGACGCAACGTCTCTTCGCAAGGCCAACGAATCGAACCGATCGGTAAGGGCTAGGTCGTCAACGTTTCGAACAGCTCGACGTTGGTTGCGGTCAAATGGAAGGAGCTGGTAAAGTGGTGCCCCAACCCAAAGATGAAAACAGTAATATGGCCGAACTTGCGCTTTATAAATTCACGAGATATGGAAATTTTATTTTTACTGTCTTTAGCTCGTTAATCAGTTTACATTGAGGTACTTCTCGCTTTCAAGGTGTTTATCTGCCTTGCAAATAATTTTCCAAGCTCTCCGGTGGATTTGGAGGGCGGTTATACTTCTTCGGGCGAGCGTGGTCATAAAAGTGCAGCAAAAACTGTGAAAATCTGTTCTGGTCTACCACCTAAAATCCCATTAATGATGTCACTTCGAATTTTTGGGGGTCACTTACGTCCATATGGATCTAGTGACTAGAAATTGTGCGCCACTGAGCAAGTGATCACTACGTTTCATGTGTTGTAGGCGAGCTATTCAAAACGCGACCTTAAATATATGAGTAATAACCGCATTTGCTCATACATTTAAGGTTATTAAAGGATACATTAAGGGGATGGGGGATAAATTTTACAATATGCGAAGTTTACCCCTTTGTATATTGCAAGGTTTATCCCCCACCCACTTGTAATATGCAAAGTTTACCCCCCACCAAATCTCAGGAAGACGTCCGGGATGCCTTATTAAATATTATTTTTAAAATCGGTTTATCAATGAGGGCGATATGCGCAAACGTATCAAAAAATAATGAATTTGAGAGCCTCCTCATTGATTGAATTCGAATAAAAATGTTAAGGCTGCCGTGTTAAAAAACCTACAATATAGTCATAATTATACACGATTTTTGGTGAACTCAAATATATATATATATATTTTTTATTTTGTTACTCTACAATGCGCCGTCTCACACAGCAAAACCAGTAAAAGACACCTTGAAATCTGCTTGATGCTTTGATGGGACATCCTTCCGCACCCGCCGTATTCGCCAAACCTGGCGCCGTCTGACTATCACCTCTTCGCATCAATGGGGCATGCGCTCGCAGAGCAGCACTTCAGCAATTTCGAGGAAGTTGGATAATGGCTCGACGAATGGTTTGCCGCAAAAGACAAGCAGTTTTTCTGGCATGGTATTCATAAGTTACCTAAAAGATGGGCGAAATGTGCAGAAATCGATGGCCAATATTTTGAATAAAACAAAAAATAATTTCCCTTGAAAATTATGTGTTTTTTTTACCAAAAAACCGGCAAAAACTTGCATACACCTGGTAAGGGTTCATATAAATTTAGTAAAAGGCTCCCAAGGTGTTTTGATATTACAAACAGATACTTTATTCATAAGTTACGATTATATAAGATTATATTATCATTCATAGTACTACCCTTTGTGTGTCATGACCTTGTCGAGCAGGCCTCACCTTTACATCTTTTCATCTTTATCCTTTATAGAATAGAGGTCCCATGTGTTGCAATCGCACGAAAGTAATTCTATATACTTCGATTAAGGTAATACGGACTGATTTTCTAAAACCGTGAATGTGACAGGATCCATGCGTCAGTCGGGATTGACTTTTCGAACGTCGAAAATTCGATTCCAACATCAAGGTACCAAGATATCGTTCAATGTGAAAAACGATACTCAGGTAACAGATGTTTGGATTATAAGCCGATTCCACGTCAGTTAGAAATAATTCTGAAAAGAAGAAGAGGTAGGTGCTAGCAATAAGAAAAAATTTATAATATCTAATAATATAGTGTACGATAATGTTCAATATTGCCAACGTAAAGGATACAATAACATTTTGGATTTTAAAAGTTCAAGTTGCAGCTCTGAAGCTTGAACAAAAATTATTTTAGCTCACACATTTAATTAAGATTCACGCTGATTAACATTAAAAGTAAAATCATATTATTATTTATATAAAATTCATAAAATTTTTGTTTATTAATCTTGTACAGCTGAGCACGTATACAAACAAATATATTCTCATTTGACAAATATAATATAAATATATTCATATTTTTACACAAAAGGCATTTTAGCATTCGTCTAGGCAAGTACAAATTAGTTTTTTTGGTTAGTGAATATTTGTTATTATTAAGAATGTTATGAAAAAAGTTATTAGCTCATGGCATAACCAACGTACCAATGTAAGTCGTTTTTATATAAATACATTTAAAACAAAACAATAATGAACTGAATGTTATATAAAGACGTCTTCGTGATTATAAGATTAACTGATGTTGTTTATATTTCAATTAGTGCTTTATTCCGTCATTTCATATTCTATTCATTCATCTGATATATAAAGAACAAAAGAATAGATATCGTGACCAAAAGACTATCTGCTTATGGTCTGTGGATATGTCCATTTTCTATCTTGTTAAGAAGCACCCTAAAAATTACCGGAATGGAATACTTTAGGTAGAGTTTGAGTAAAATCTTTTTGTAACATGGATACTGGCTACCTACAATCACGTTGACATTACCACAAAAAAATGTACAAACGTTTTTATAATGGCAAAAATTTTTGTGCCACGATTTATTACAACTTTCACCCAGGGTTATCTAAAGTTGAATATCCCAATGAGCTTATTTCTATAGACGATATTGAAGCACATAGTCAAA
>JAOCPS010000023.1:1125118-1135518 GCA_025505425.1 Graphium colonna | reverse complement strand
GTTTTTGTGAAAACGGATATCAAAGTTTTGCATATCGATAACTAACGATATGTACCCGTAACCGTTTTCAGTTACGTATTGATATATAGGACACATCTCTAATAACAATATCTATCTAAAATTACTTGTGGCCTTAAAACACGCCCACCTTTATGGTAAACTGTATGGCTTGAGGTGCAAGAACATTGTACAAATATTAATTATATATAGTAAACATTTATTTCAATAAAAAATATCTGTAGGTCATACAACAAGAGCACACAACACGCGACACAGGAGCTAACGGATAAGTATCGGCAGCAGTCGTTTATCTACAAACATTTTCTCAGATTTTACAGACTTCAAAAACGAAAAAGATTCTTAATGCGGATGTCTCTGTTTTTACGCATATAACTCTGTCATTTATGAATGCTTTTTTTTTATCTGATGGCATACTGATTCCGTATTAATACCATAATTTTTGTAGAAAAATCGGTTCAGTGCTTTGTTTTGATGAAACAAAATAACAGAAAAACAAAAAAAAAAACATTTTTGAAAATATATTTCTATTATATATTATATAATTGAGGGTTATTTGTAATTTTATGTCAAAATTATCTTGTGTCGTAATGCTCCCTCCACCCATTTTTTTCGTTCCCACAGGTGGTAGTTGAGCATACCATGTTTACACAGCACTTCGGCCGTGCTCACCCAGGGAAGTACCACCACCTTACTAAAAGTCGTCATAAAATATAGTACGCAAGATTTTCTGGGTTGCCAGATGGCCATTCCTTTCGTTGTATTATTCCACTCTTTTTCCCTCGAAACGTTTAGTTCCTGACCCGTCCTATCCAATATACAACAGGTTGACAACGCACACGCGACTCTTCTGATGTTATGTGTCCATGGGCGACAAGATCACATAACATCTGGTGAACCAGTTGCTCATTTCTCATCCTTTCTATATAAAAAAAACTCAAATTTCAACTCGGAATCTGGGTTTTCGCTTTACATATTCATACCGATTTTAATGATCTCCAAAGAAACAGAAAAACAATTCTAAAGATACATAAAAGTTTAATATTAATATATAAAAACTATGTGTCATATTGTAAGTCTGCAATGAACTACATATACTGAACTAAATGTAATCAAATTTTGCTCACTGTGCCAGTTTGATCCAACTTAGGGGGTAGGATAGTTTATATCTCAATTTATATTCGCAATAATTTTTATTACAAATTTGTTTATTACATGACAAAGAAAAACCTCATTATAGATATGAAGAACATGTCACGAAGCGTCCCACACTTTTTTCACAACAATATTAATATAGAATTATATGTAACTTTTTAATTAAATACACTACAAAATTTTGTTTCGTAGTTATTTTCAACTATATCTATTAGAATAGTATAAATTATTATTTTCAGTCAAATGCCACCACAAAAATGTAATGTCAACAATGCATGGAGTAGAATATCGAAAATTTTTAGAAATCATTTTCAAATTTAACCTCAAGTTTAAATCTCAATCCGGTGGATTTTTATACCGGCTATAACGTATCCGCATCTTTATTCGTAAATAATAATTTCCCTGTATTTAATAGTTTACCTAAATATCATTTAAAAATTATGATTTAACCACAGCTATGCGTGGACGTACTCCTAGTTTTAACTCAGAAAATACATTTTAGTGAATTCATAAAATGAAATTGAAAAACAAATTTTAAATAAATTTTAAAATAAACATTTATTTTTTATATTTTATTAATAATATCACATTAAAGAATAATGTCTAACTATGGAATAATAAATTCTATTATACCATAGTTCGACATTGGATTGCATATTGAATAAAAGTAATAAAAATTTAAAATATTTGAATTAACAGGAAATTTTAAGTTTAAGAAGCAAACAAATCTCATACCTTTTTCTTCTTTTTTAGTTTCTTCTGATGCATTTCCAATAGACTTTCGTCCCTCTTGTGCTTTTTCTTATGCTTTCTGAAAAGTGTTAATTTATTTTATGTAAGAGGCTTCATTCAAAATGACAAACATGTCTATAAACATAGTGGATAGGAACAGATAGTTTAAAATAATAGATAGTTTAAATCATAGCAACACAACACAACAATTCTAAGACCTTTTTTATTTATTCTATTTATAAATGACATTCAAAATTGTTTTTAACATTGTAACTTTATAATATTATGATTGTACTGTGTCATCGTTTGTTTAGCACACCCTAGTTGTATCTGGTGGGTGAAAAAATCATATACATGGATTTTTTTTGTATAAAATATATTGTGAGCCAAAGGATTAGTATTAGATGTAAAATAAACTAATTGTGTATTTCATTCATTTTATACGATTGAGTAACAAACATTGACAAATATGGGCTTATACCACTAGGTCAAGTAGGTAGATTTTCCAGCTTCTTGCCCTAGCGGTAAAGGACCATACTTTACAAATCGGAGGTAATTTTCAAACTTCCTGACAACTGATCCATGGTCCGAATTCAGTTTATCCCATTGGATTGCGCAGTTCAGATACCAGTTCTCCAGAGTAAAAACTGATATTCAGGTAATATTTCGTTATATTAGAAATTAACACAAAAACAGTTGTATTACAAACAGTACTAAATATCCAAACATACTACTTTCACAATTATACAATTAGCACTGAAAGTAGTGGTTGGAACTTCTTATAACAATAATTGGTACTGTCTAGCACTCACCTTATAGCTTTTTCTTGCTCCTCATCCCTATTTGCTATATGCTTATATCTCGCTTCTTGTTGCAAAGCAACATCGGTGTCTTCTTCTTTCATGAGTCCAGCAGCTTTTCGAACTTTCTCTTCTGGTGTGTCAGTCCAACTTGATCTGTTTTCAAGGTTTTGGATAACTAATTAATATTGATAGTAGCATTTTTACCTCTTATGGTTCTTTTATTTTAAATACCATTTGAAAAGAATAATATAACTTTTATTTAGTAAGAGATGAGCAATGAGATAGCTCAACAAATGTTATGTGATAAGCATTGCAATAATAAATATTCTTTATTGCACATCATAAAATGTAAAGAGAACAAATTACTAGAAGAAATGGATATAAAGGGCTGCCTTAGTACTAATAACAATTTCTTGGTTATGCCACCAACTTTTATCTAATTTTGGTTATGTTATCTAACAGACGAAATGCAAAAATAGTTTATTCTAATTTATGGTTATGATATCCTATAAAGGTTTAATATATGTATTACATTAGTTTTGAAATTAAGGAAAATTTGGCTTTTACTCAATGACAAAAATAACAAATTCTACCTATAAGGCAATTATTTTCTCAAGAAAATCTATATGTACCTTAATGTATTGAATGTATGTGTTTTAGATTTTAAAATATGCAATTCATTTTTAGTAACAAAATTACATAAAACTAATAACATACCTGTCACTCATGTCTGGACCTTCTTTTGCTCTAAAGGATCTAGCTTCCAAACCTAAATATTTAGCTTTTCCCTCAGGCAATTCCAACATCCACTTTTCTCTAGAGTTAACATCTGTTTTGTTCAGTGAATGTCCTTCCATTTTCTTTATTTTCATATCCAATGCTCTCTCTTCCAGCCGTTTATGAGCATGGGTCCATTTCTCTTCAGAACCTATGGGCAATGGACCAACAACACTTACATCTTCATCAGAACTGTCAAATCTTATTATCTCTTGGCTCTTCTCTTCCAAAACTTTGCGCATGTCTTGTGGTATTGATGGTCCTGTTAACACATTTAAGAGTTAAAAGACACCATAACAAATTATAGGAAATGAAAAAAAATGAAGAAAGAAAGTTATAGATGTAAAGAATCTGTATTGCTTTAGTGCAAATTTTATTACCTTAATAAACAGCAATTTATATAGATAATATGCTGAAGTTGTATCTTAGATATGAAAATAGGATTGGAATAAGTTTACCTATGTGTCGTGTCATTTTTTGTAAATGTGGTGGTAATTCTGGACCTTCTATATCGGGGGATGAACTTTTCTCATGTCTTTTCTCTAAGTGTGGTGGTAGTGCTGGCCCACATACATCCGTTTTTGCCTGCATAGTAGATCTCTTTAGTTTATGTCTTAAATCATTGCTATCAATATTAATAAGGCTTTGTGGTTCATCATCACTTAGAATCTCACCTTCCTCACTACTCTCCTTTTGAGAGTTTTTCTGTGTCGATGTCACCTCTGCAATTTCAGGTCCACTTACTTTATTGCTGCTTATTTTTTCTTGAATATCAGTGGTACTGCTAACTTCCACTGAAGCTGTGGCTTCATCTTTTTTATCTTTATTGGACTTTGTTCCTTTCTTCTTGTGCTTCTTCTTATGTTTTTTCTTTTTGGTTTTACTTATTTCTTTTTCTAAGTTTAATAATTTAGCTCTTAATTTTTCATCATCTGATGAATCTATCTCACTAGATTCCTCAGATTTATCTTTAATAATAGCTGGAATCATATTATAGTATGAGCCAGGTTTAACTTCTTCAGATTCATTACTGTCACTATGAACTTCAACAATAACAGGACTTTTGCTCTTTTCAGTTGGCTGTTCTGCTGTAATAGGTTTATGAACTTCTGACTTTTTTACCTTATGGTCTAAAGATGATGATCGTTTTTTGTTTTCAACTGATGAAGATCTATTTTCTCGCCTTATTTCAATTCTATCTGATTTTTTTTCTGTTATATGGCTACGAATAACATCTTTAATGTACTTACTAGGTTTTGGAGATACATGTGTTTTGGATTCTGACCTTCTTGTCTTATCTTTACTGTCACTTCTATGATCTTTTGACCGTTCCCTTGAGTCCCTCTCATGCTTTCTATCACGTCTATCATAAGGTTCTCTATGTCGGCTTCTTTCATGTGAACGCCTTCTTCTTACTGGCGAATGTCTAGAATACCTATGTCTCTCTTTTGCATGATAGTCATAAACTTCCCTTTCATCTCTTCTTCTATCAAAATCTCTATGATATCTTTCATTCTCATGCCTCCTACCTCTTCCTGATTGTTTTAGGGTATCTCTTGATGAGTGAAAAGACTTATCCCTAGACCTAGGAGCTTGGTTTGTTTCATCTTGAGTTTTTGTCTTACATTTAAATCTGCCAGTTTCCGAGTCACTGCTTGATTCATCTGATAGCATTATAGAACCTGGAAATGAAAAAGAGGTTTTAACTCATATAGGAATAAAAATAATAAATTATTCTATTTACAAACTGATTTTATTAATATACATGTTCTACATCACAGCACAAAAGTTTATGTAAACTTATACACATAATTAAAACATTTTAGCTATTTTTTTGGCACTGTAACGAATAGACTTTAAGAATCCTGCAGTTGGTATTCCTTTTAAGGATTGTCTTACACTTGATTGCCAAACTATATCTTTCAGTATTTGTCGTAAAATAACAGCACAGTCTATGTCATAGGCAACTGCTCTAAGAACATCCTCCATATCCTGCTGTAATCCACCATGATTCCAAAATTTTACAATTCTTTGCTGGGGAACCATAGGCAACTGCATTAAGTGATGGAGTTTTGTTTCTGGGTTTATGTCTTGGTGACACTGAGAATCACCAGTTGAAAAATCAACATAAACATGAAATTGTTGCAAGATTGGTTTATAGAGTTCTCGAAAATTCAACAATTGGGGTTGTACTATATTCTTCACTTTATTTTTATTTTCACCAAATGTCATTCTGAAATCACCAGCATAGCTTAAGTTAGAAATAGCAAAATAGAAGTCATACTCTGAAAATGTTTCAGGCAATATAAGTAAAGCTGTATGAACTGCTGATCTTAAATTAGATTGTAGAGCATCCTGCAATTGAGAGCTATTTGTCTGCTTAATAATTTCCACTGGTTTGTGAAGTCGGCCAGCCAAATACAAGTTATTCCAATCTAGTAAATCTGCAATCAAGTCCTTTTGTGATACAATTCCATACTTGATTGTCACATCTTCTTCTTTCATTTCCACCAATGTGTTGAAGTAAACTTTAGCACCCCAATTCTCTTGAAATCGTGCAACAAAACCTTTTCCCAAAAAGCGAAGTGCAGAATAGTGTGATGGATTCAGCTCTATGTTTGCACTATGCCATCTATGTGAATTCTCTACACAATAGATGAGGTCAATCATATTATGTTTCTTCTGATTTCCAATCTGTGGCTTGACAGCTGATCCATAAGCGAAACAGAAGGTAAAGTTTTGAGGAAATTTTGATAGGATCCTATAATATATAGGGGAAACATCTTTAATTACACCAACTGCTTTAGCTACTGTTGATGTCATAATCAAAACTTGAATTATTTTTTTAATTTATGGGATAAATAACTGCTGACCTGTAATAAGTTTCTTTATATCACGAGGTAGCGTTGGTTATGATTCATACCTAAATATTTATTTTCAAGAATGTATATTTCTGCAAATAATACAAATTGCTTATTGAATTAGTAAAAACTGTCTATAAACTAACTATTTGTTATACACTCAAAAAACATTTTATTTTATACGTAATTCCCAACAGCAGCGTCAATAACGATAATACACTACACTGCACAGAGAATAAAAAATATTCAGCTTATTTCGGGGGGCGCACTCCGAAATAAGCTGAATGCATAGAACCTATAGGTGTTATCAACATAGCGAAATCAAGTGAGCAGTGCGATCACACAGATCAACTCCAAGATAGATCCTACTAGGGAATATAAAGTTTTCTAATTTCGCTGAAAAATGGAACTCGTTAAAGCATCAATTTGCTGCGTACAGGTCATCTAAAAATGTGCTCATGTTCTGTACATATTTTATAAAACATATAGAAAAGAAATGTAAAAGTGCTTTTCAATTTGTTTATATAATAAAATGTTATTTGTTAATACGACATTGTTTTCTTTGTAAGACACTAAAACAAATCAAAAATACAATTGAACATGTACAGACAGTTAAGAGTGATTGTTACATTTATACAAACTAATAACATATTACTTTTCTCTATGATACAAACAGAAAGAAATGTATAGTTGTTGACTTTTTGACATTTGTGAAAAATATTTCTTTTTTGATTTACCATATCTCTTTTAAGTAAATGAATTTAGAAAATTGTGAAAATAACACGTGTGTGTGGTTTATTTTGTTAGCGTATACATTAAAAGATTACTCTTAGATTTCCTTTCGAGGCTTTGTTATATCTTTAATAATATTCAGTCCTTTTATTGTTTACCGATACTAGAAAATTTATTGGTATTTAATAAAGAATGACAAGTGCAGACAGAATTGATTTTGAAATGGAGGTAGAAGTGGAAAGTGCATCGTCTGGTCCACCGGTAGATGTTCCTAACCCAACATCACCTGCACCACCAACTCCTGGCGGTAACAAAAGTGTTGTTGTGACAACTGCCACTGCTGGTTCTGTTACGGTTTCGCTGCATCCATTAGTGATCATGAACGTTTCTGAGCATTGGACTCGGCTACGTGCACAGGAAGGTTCACCACAAACTGGTATGTAGTGAATACCAAGTGATCCATTTATATAAGTTGCATTAAATGAAAAAGATAAATATATAGAAGTATTTATGGTAACTTTATCACTCAACATTGACAACGATATTTAGTTAAAAATAATTGTAATCTGTAGTGGATACTAATTGATGAGAGACATGTAAAGCAAAATTTTTTGTAAATGAATAGATTTTGAAAAAAAAGTTGGGCTTAGATTATTAATTAAGTGCAACTAACTAACCTAATGCAAACAGTGTAAAGTATATAAGTATATAGCGAGGGTTTGTAGTCAATAGAGGTTGGTATCCCCTTCTTAAAATACCCCTCCCCTCCCCACAGAGATGTGTGTGTGTTTTTTTTAAGGACTCTTTAAAGTTTCATGTTACAAAATGCAGTAATGCATTATAAAATGCAGTAATGTATTATAAAACACAGTAATGCCTTACTGTGTTTTATACAGTATTTAATTTACACAAAAATTACCAAACACAGTAATGCATTATAAAACGCTATGTTATTATTTTTATTTGTTAAACAGTTTGTTGTAATTTGTATGGAGAGTGGACCTTCACTAAGTCATGATCGCGTTATATTTACTTGTAAATACTTATAATTTATTAAGAAATTGAAAATAGAGATATGAACTGTCTTTTGAACTATCAATTAAAAATAAATTGTTATTCACCATTTACATGTTTACTATTCAACACGGAAGTATTACTATAAGACATTAATGATTTTCTCACTTACAGTCAAATATTGTTTTGTCGATTTTAATTAAAAACACACATCCCGCATAATTTTGCATGCATCATATTTCAGAATGCAAAATATAGTTCAAAACTGTTAATTTGCGATTAAAGATTGAGATGGATGTTAATTTGTGACTAAGGAGTAATGTCACAGATATACTACTGAGGCACCCCAACTCCATGTGGTACTAGTCAGCCCTACCCCTAGAGTGCAATATAAAAGCGCGGAGCTAGAAGTTTGCGTAGAGGGTCTTGAGCTGATGAATGGGTCTTCTGGCGGAGCACACTTAAAAATAATAATAATAAAATTTATTTGTAAAAAATAATAATAATAAAATTTATTTGTAAAAATAGTAGATTACTTACTACACATTATGAAAAAAAATAGGTTGACATTAAATTATAGTTTAGTGTTTAATACAGTTTACCTTTTAATATGTTTTTAAAGTCGGCTGAATCATTTTGTTGGCAGCATTGATGAGAAGTTTTTTTTATTGTTTTCATTTTTCTTTACGTACATAATTGGATGCTTTCTATGACCAGTAGACTGTAGTATATGTTTAAGTTGATAAATGTTGGGGAGTAGGTACATGGGAGTTGGGCAGTAGATAAATGGGGGCTATAAAGTAGGCAGATGGGGATAGAGGTCATTACATTATAAGTAACTTGTTAGGTTCTTCTTAGTTACATCAAAAATATATTTTTCGGTTAGTTTAAAAGATTGTTCAAAACTTAAAAACTAATCGTTTTTTTAATTAATTGATTAATTTAATTTAATTTTAATTAGCACAACTTTCAGGCGTTTGAACGCCTACTTCGTGTGCGTACTAATCGGATTTGTGATTTTATAAAAAAGTAAAAATAATTAATAGGCCCATAAATTACAGAAATACGTGCATAAATACATGAAATCAATTTTGTTATTTTGATTGAAAATTCTCTGAAACCTTTTTCCTTTTTTGAGGTCAGTTATCCCCGTCGGAAATGTTATTCAACCGAGGCTTTTTGACTCGCTTCTATCGAAAAGGATTTTATAATTAATCTTGACGAAAGCATCGAACCTGAAAATTCATTACTTTATTTTTGTACTAATTTACAATATGTCCAATGTAAGGTATCTCTTTAATTAATCTATTGCTTTAAGTATTTGACTGAAATTTCATATTTAAATTAAAAAAAAAAACATTCTGTTGACTGTACTTCATGTCATCATCAGCTGGTAATTGTATTCGCTCAATGCGCGCTAAAATTATTTTGAACGTGTAAACAATACTGTTAATGGCTTTTCTTATAAGATCACAATAGTATTCAAATAAAAAAAACTTCTCAGTACAATCCATTTTACGTAAATTGGTAAAACAATACGATATATTACAACAGATCCGCGATTATGAAAACGCTATTCAGCGTTAGAAGTTATCTCAAAGTCATGTCAATGTCAGTACTTTAAGATGAAAGAATCATCTACAATTGATTTTGTAGTCGAAAGTAATCCATAAACGTATACTTCTTGAATACCGAAGAGAAACTTTGATATACCTAAATGTGTGATAAAAGAACATTTTAAGTGCGCAAAAGAAAAGGGTAAAATATTAAAACTGTGCAAAAAAAGAAAATATTATTTATCGCGTTAGCGTGAATTTTTGATTCATCTACTACTTACTGTTTTGGATAAAAAAAAAAATAAAAAGAGGTCTGAAATGGTTATTAACTGTATTTGTATATCAAATCTAGTTACTGAGTTGGAACAGTTACTATTTTCTTTTTCAGTTTGACTGCCTAACATAGTAGGTAATATAGTATTTATATTATTGTTATTTCGTAAACCTAATTTGAAAATAATTCTTCACATTTTTCTATACAACCGGTAATAGTTTATTGTAATTTAATCAGTTATGTTACGTCGGTTGTTGTTCTTTCACGATATTCCTCTAGGAGAAATATACAAATATGATAGGTTTGTTTGTGTAAATATGGAAAATATTTGCTTACAAGAAAACTTTAAAAATAAAAAGCATTAATAAAAATTATCTAATGAAACTCAACTAAATGTTTTTTACTATGCCAAGGCTGCTTTATTCATCTAACATTATTGATCCACCCATATATCTGCGGATATAAGCTCGGTTATTGT
>JAOCPS010000023.1:1105151-1125018 GCA_025505425.1 Graphium colonna | reverse complement strand
TACAAATATTTGCTCCGTGTGGGAATCGAACCCACGACCTGCGACGTCGTAACCAATGTCTTAGTAACTGCGCCAACTTAAAAATTAGAATACAACTATAAGATCTTACGTGTACTCTGTGCTGAAGCTGTATTTGGAGCTATTGCCGGTTTCCTTCCTCTCGAGCGGCCGGTGTGTTGGGGATATGTTGCCATTGTCAGTGATTTCCTTCTCTGTCAGTACGAAGCCAACGGAACTCCCGCGTTTTACCCTATACAAAAAGATTCATGTTGCAAGTCAACGGTGGCACTGATAATTTAGCGTCGAGTGAACCACTAGACTATTTTTATTTTTCAAGTAAAAAATCTGAACACGGTGTCGAAGAGAATTCGCAATACCAACTATTTTATTATTATATACTATTATATACGTGATAAAAATTCAAAATTGTTGTTTTACGTGTTGTGAAGTTTAATCCAAGTCTGGTAGTATTTTAAAGCGTACAGAATTTTAATAGGTGTGTGATACAGTACCTAACATCGTTGTTTTTATCGTCTGCACACGGTATACTGACGCCTGCTGCGTAACTTGAACTGTCAGTTGACCAATCACCCGTTGTGCTTGTTGTGCACGAATTTTCGGCCTCTCGGCGAAGTGCCTCTCGCAGCCGTTCCGCAAAACTCTGTCTTCTTTCCTCGGTCGACAGTTCTTTAGAGTATTGCAGAGAGTTAGGTCGCGCACTTTCTCCTCTACCTTCGTCTTCACTACCACCTACAATATAGAAAGTAGGATTAAAAATTAAGAGAAGCAACGGCATGGTTTTCATCGTATTCCAATTATTCTGATTTTTCAGATTTATAATCTATAAAACTGTTACTACTGTCACGGTTCATTCAAATCAATTTTTCAAACAGAAAGCCAGATAGTTTTGTTAAGGAGGATATAATATTAAATGAGAACTAAAACCAAGATTAACAACCTGAAGATGTATTTTGGTTCTTCTTAAGTGGATGGATCAGTGTCCTGTAATATTTTTTCTCCTTATGCTTAAGTCTAACATAAAGTTAATGCAAAAACAAAACCATTATTGCTTTTAGTTATACAATTTTAGATTTTATTTTCAAAGATATACGTACCGTAATCGAAACTGCCGTTCGCGCTGTGATATTCGTCCTCACTCGAATTACAGCTTGAGTAGAGGCTGTCCTCTTGTGTGTCCAAGTTAATCAGACCGGGGCTTCTAGTCACCGGAAGGCATTCGCCAGAGGAACCAAGGACAATAAATCTTCCGCGACGGTTGTTCAAAGTACCGCCGTCAGGTGACAACCAACATTTTTTTTTAGTTAGCTCTACGCCTGGAAAATTTCCATTTAAAAGTGATTTAGAGATGTCGTTGCCAAGCTGTTAGCTCCGGCATCCTGGTTCGTGGGTTCCATTTCTAAAAATCTACCCATAAAGATAAAGGTTTCGAATCCAGCCATAAGTGCGTGCGTAATTTATGTTTGTAAAAGGTTCTTATAACACACAACATGGCTCTAACACTTAAAAAAGTGCATTGAAATTAATGATGATTATTTTTTTTGCTTTAAATTATTATAATCTTATTTTATGGAAAGCATGACAAACGAGCAGACGGTTCATCTGATGCTAATATAGTTGTGTGTGCGTTGTCAACCTAGGAAATTGGAGAAAACAGTTTTTGTGGATAGGACGGGTTGGGGAAATATTAAGGATAAGAGAAGAAAGGAGTGTGGAAAGAAGAGGGAAGATATGGTCATCCGACAACTTTATGCATTTTATGCCGACTTTATATATACCGGTGGCGCTTTCCCGGGCGAACACGACCGTATAAATGCAGCAAAAGCTGTGAAAGGTTGTTATGCTTGGAAGAACATAGAATGAACGCGGCCAAAAAAGCGAAGCTAGGTACCTACCTAGCTTCACTTTTTGGACGCGTTCATGGTACAAGTTATTTCACATTAAAATAATCTTGAAAATATCAATAACACTCTGTCTGACAATGCTTTTTTATTAAATTTATGTTGAAGAAAACTTACTTGGATCATTTAAATTAAGTGTAGCTGCGCAGTATGTTTGTGGAGAAGGGCTTCGGCTATTATAGCTGTTAATGGTGCTGCAAGAAGAAGCCTGCTTTATCATCACGGTCGCTTCCACCTCCGGGGTGTTGCTGAAGGATTCGCCTGGTGAATTTTTACTATGTTCATTAAATGCCATATATAAAAATAGTTTATTGTTTGTGGTCTAAGCTTCTAAAACTGTGCTACCACTTTATAAAATACGAATCTATATATAAGCGTTAATCTTTTTGGTGGCGGCGATATCAAGCGCGATCTGAGTCGTCAACAAGTTTGTACGATACAGCTTAGGGTTTTCTGATTTTTGGTACTCTTTAAAATAAATTAAGTTGTTATGAAATAAAGTATTTTGAACGCTTCATCCACCAAACTAACTCCTTCATTTATTCCGACTTATAAAATTGATCTTAATGAGACCCGCTTAATCGGAAATGTCAAATCTCTTACCAATTGGTGATAGCCTTCGTTCTTGGCGTTGCTGTCCTTCGCGACTTTTCATCGGAGACTGTTGGAACGCAAGCAGGCATTTATTCAGTTCACGGAGGACGTTGTCCTCTTCCCACTGCCCTAATGGTAATGCGCTGTAATCCTCTGCATCCATCAAGCATACCGTCACCTGAAAATTTCATCACTATGTACAATCGGTTGGCATCAGTAAATATATTTCTAACTTAACTTATAAATAATTTCTAACCCAGTTTTATAAGTAAATTGACTAAACAAAAACGACTTAACTATGGATAATTACATGTATTTCGGGTGAAATCATAAAATGTCAATCCAGAAAAATGGATTAGTCTTGTGATGTAACTACCTTACGAAAGAAGACCGTAATTGTATTTAAACATATGGGGTTTTGTATCTCACCGTTTTAGGCTCGGTGAGTAGCTCTATATTAGGTTTTTGCTTCTTATCGCTTATTCGACTGAATAATCTAACTCCTTCTGCTTTTAGTACTTCGTTGTCTTCCAGCGACTCTACTGAGAGCATTACGGGCAACAATTCGGGCATCATGAACATTGCTAAAGATTCCTGCAAAATGTAAATATTTATATGCAAAAGTACATCATTCGTATCCTGATGTATTTTAAAGTATTTGAGAATTTTTAAAGGTAAATCCTCGGGTCTACTACTGTCGCAAATGAAGTTGATACGTGTCTCAGATATGGTACCGCTCATTTATACCTTATTTATTATTTTTTTGGTGATAATATATGCTTAAATTACCTGTGAATCACCGTCAATAAGGACGTCCCCACCAACTCGACTGCTTGCAAAACACACTCTGATGGCATCGTCGTTTTCACACCTCTCTGGTCGACCTTCATGTCGCACCATTAACTTACACAGCGGTAGTGTACATTCTAGCCAATCTTCTATTGTTAACCATTGTTTTGAGGTCATAACCTGCAAGAGAGATATAGTGTATTTTGAAAGTGACATTGTTTTACATCCTTAGTCACGAGAGAGTAATGGCGAAGTATGACAGTACTTATATTATTTAATATAGGAATATTATTTCCTACTTTTACTGACAGGTGTTCTCTGTACATACGCATATTTTCAAAAGGTTCAAATGGTTTGTTTAAGAATAAGTAAGGATCGCTGTCCATATTGCAGGAGGATTAATTGGTTGTCATTGTATGTATCATATCTTTTATTTTATAGTGCAAGATTTTCGTATTTCTTAATATAATCAAATAATTAAATAGTCCTTAAGATTAGAGACATTTCTTTTTATTGTTTTTTCATTTGAAGACATAAATTGGAATTATATTATACACAACTAGGATATTTAGCATATATAAGATGTATTTATTTGTAATTATGATACTTCAGAAGTCTCCAATTTTTTTGTTATTGCAATGCATATATAGATAAATTTAAAATTTACATACCTGCCTACTTAATTTAACAGACCCTTCAGTGATATTCTTATCCAACCATTCAAAATAGTGTAGCAAACTTTTTAGTTTGTTTTTTTGTGATTTTCTGAAAATTCAAACCACAAGAAAATAAAAAAAAACTATCCAAATGGTATTATTATGTATCAAAAATATTATGGGTTATAGAAATCTCACCTGTGTAAATTCTTAAAAAAATGTGTAAAATTGAAGTCTTGTAAAGTCGGATGAGTTTTGAGCGTTCTTTTGGGAAAAGTGGAGAAAAATGCATGAGCAACAAGTGATGAAAGAAAATTGTAATCTAACTCAGTAACATCGCCTGTAATGTAAAGAACGGTTTAATTTTAGTATTTCTATTACTACTTATTTAATATATATAGCTTAAATGTGCGGTACATACTTTGTTGCTGTAAACTAAATATTAGCCCTTTAGGCGGACGCCATCTTTTTAGATGTAGTGCTTTGTTCACCATTATTCTTATTGTATTGTCTAAGAAATTTCTCCTTTCTTCCGCTGAGAGTTCTTCTTCGAGAAACTCCTCAAGGCCCTTCATGAGGTCCGGGTCTTTTATGTCATCGTCTGGATCGATACCTATACTGTTTAATTTTTTGGTTATATTATAAATTACACATTTTATTTTGAGTTAATTGTAAGAGGTTTTTATAAAATATTTTTACGGTGTGTTTTTTGAAAGGAAAAGCAACATAGAAAAATCAAGGCCTATTTTACAGGAAAAAGGGCTGTCCGTTTATATGAGTTTAAGCAATAACCGTCGCTAATGGGTGGGTACCTACACCTTCTAAAAAGTTGATGTGCGTTATATGCTCTAAAAAGTATAGGTATCTGAATAGAAACGTACGAAGAAATAAAGACGTAGAAGGAAAAATAGGGAGTAATTTTTGATTTTCAGTAGTTTCAATAATTTTAAGCAGCAAAAGCTTATGCATTGTTGTACTATCAAATATTTTCGATACTTGAACTTATCCGAAACGTTAATAGGGTCAGGTCAACAATATGTTAAATAAAAATCCAGTCAACCATAAAATAAGCTAATGTTGATTTTTTTTTATTAATTAAAGAAAGGTGTTACTAGGAGTCAGTGGCGTAGCTAGGTCATCAACGGCCCGGTACAAAAATTAAATATGTGCCCCTAACTAACTAACTGCTTAGAATTTATGAAGTCATGCACTGGAAGACACATTAAAGGTACTTAATACATATATGTGCACGAGTGTTTTCGTAATTGCCTAGGTTCTACAGGTAAAGAATTTAACAAAGTATATTACAAAAAATAATATAGATATTAAACAATAAAACATAACAAACTAAGAGTTTTACGAGCGTATTTATGTTGGTCCGAGGGCCCTATGAGCTCGGGGGCCCCTGTGCACGGCACCACTTCGCACCTTAGTAGCTACGCCACTGCAAGCAGTTACCAGTTGTACTTACTTGCACATGTCATGAATTTTCATCATGTTTGCCGTAAGTTTTGCTGACGATGAAGCCAAAAGGAGGTGTTTTAGGTGACGTTGTACAGAAGTCCACCAGGGAAGATCACAAGGTAACATAACGAGCGCCATCTATGGAATTCATCAATAAATTATCCTTATTATATGATAAATAAAAAATATTGTACTAATAAATGAGAAATGCGTATAAGCTTGAGTATATATAAGGCATAGTGATCCTATAATTTTTAAAAGACTGATTCAAATTTAGATTTAAATGTTTTTGATCTAGACAACCATCTGTTAGTCTGAATCTGAGAAAAATTAAAAATTTGAGCAAATAACAAATGAAACGATATGTGGAAAGATAGACGCGTAATATAAATAAATTGTTTTTATTATAATTCCAGCCCTACTAGACAGATATTTTATTATAAACAAATGTATTTCCATCTATTAGTTAAACAGGAGCAGTTCAA
Organism: Graphium colonna; assembly: GCA_025505425.1. Classification (NCBI taxonomy): domain Eukaryota; kingdom Metazoa; phylum Arthropoda; class Insecta; order Lepidoptera; family Papilionidae; genus Graphium; species Graphium colonna. The sequence goes on along the minus strand of JAOCPS010000023.1, from coordinate 1,119,111 downwards.
ACTGCTTTAGCACAATAGAAATACATTTATATTTGTGCTTCTGAATAAACAGTTCATTTTATTGAAATTGATAAGTATGGGCGAAATTTCTGTAAATTAAAAATAATATGTAACTATAGTACTAGCAGTAGCACTACAAATTGGATTATATATGGAATCAACAAATAAACTGTGGTGGCTGAAATGTAAGGAAGCTTTTTTAAACAATTCCAAACATTACAGACCTTCGACCATTCGGTTTTTATATTTAATAATAAATATAAATGAAATAACTCTAAATTTTCGTTGAACTCGCTTAATTATTTAAAATTATTTTATTGACATTAGTTACCACTATTTCTTGGTTTTGTTTGCATTAATGTGCCTTTATATTTACAGGGACGTAGAGCTTATCTCTATTTCAGCTCTTGCTCCAATTTAATGGCCGGTTGTCCGCAGAAGAGGATTATATCGGCTAGGATTGCATATAGCTTTTTTTTTTAATCTGTTAGTCATTTTGTCTGTATTTTAATAAAAATAAAAATATTTATGTTTCGATAACAGTCTGATATTTTTTTTACATTAAATTGTTTTTTATTATAGAATTGAAATTTCTTACAAACTCGTTATACTGTATTAAAATAACATTTTTCTTTGCAAATTTTGTAGTGCAATTATTGTATTCACATAAAATTTACAAATAATGTTAATGTTTGATGTTATCAATATGCCTTAAAATAAAAATGAATCATCGAGTCTTGGCTGATCGATGTAAAGCGTGACTACTTGTATTACGTAAATCTTCATCATGGCCACTCGAAAGTCTAAGTTTTCACGGGCTGAAGACTTTCAAGAAAAATCAAGCAAGAGGTTAGGAGTTACTAACAAAATATGAGAGAATTACTCACGAGGCTGATCATGATCAAACGATTACAATACAGGCCGCTCTTGTAATCGTCTTCAACTGTTGTTAGTCTGTTGCTGAAGGCGGTGAGAACCATCGTGAATCCTAGATGTAGCATGTGTTTTGTCGTGTTCTAAGGCAAAGACGATCTAGTGTCTTGTATATTAACTCCGCGTGTTTGCCGTGTTATCGGACAGTACACAAAAAAAACTTACAATTCTATACAAGGAACTTATTAGACGTAAAGATTTTCTTATAATCGTTTAGTGATCCGTCAGTAAAAGACCCAGTATGAAAGGTATTCAAGAAAATTGGAACTGCTTGGCCAGGTTTTACACTACTGCAAGTCGTAAACATAATCATTGAGTGAGTGATTGAGTGGTGCATAATCATTGAGTTACTCGGCCTGGTGGATGTTAAAATTGTCATTAATCACGTTTTCTGTATCGTATCTTTTCAAGCGTGGAATCTGTAACCATTTGGCCGTGGTTGGCGATTAAGTAATTTTTGATATCATATAATATTTGGCCCCCATAGACCGTACATTAAAATTACAAAAATTGATATAAACTTGCATTTAGGCAGCATTGCTTACGTTTCGCATAAGGGGCGAATAGCGATGTTAGCGCTCTATGTTTATCTATACAATGTATTAGTATACATTAACGTGCTAATATTCTTAGGAGTAAAATAAATGCTAAAGTAATTTTCATAACCAGTTAATTAACCATATTAAATGTTAATTAAACGGTGACTGAATTGCGCCATCTAGTTCCCTGAGTCTGGCCCTGGTGGAAATATTTTTCTAAAATAACTAAGTTAAAATAAGCGTTGAAAAGTGTGAATAACTCTTCAAAAGTCTTAAATTCTCAGAAAATAGGAAATATGTAAAGAGATTTTCAGAGTTAAAAAAACATCAGAGTTTTTAAGAGTTATTTTAGAAAATATTTATGGTTCTTTAAGTAAAAGTAAAATAAGTAACAGCCAAATTTCAAATGGTCCCACCGCTGGGCGAAGGCCTTCTTGGTACAAGGAGGACAAGTGCGGATGGGCGAACTTAATATTTCTCAGAAATATTTTTTTATTATTTTATAGATATGCAGGCTCCCTTACGATGTTTTCTTTTATCGCCAAACACGCGGTAAATAAGCACTTAAAATTCTAACATTGAAATTAACAATTTCTTTGGCACCGGGGTCGAACTAAATTTCACCTAAAGTATATTGAATTAAAGACGAGCACCCGGACACTAAACTACCACGGCATTAAAAGCGATGCATATATGTAATTATATAAGCATTAACGTAACCCAAAGCATTACTTTCGAGGCTTGATCGATCTTCTATAATAATGTGTACTATATTGTAACAATGTACATAAAATTATAGTTCAAATAAAGTCTACGTTAAATTAGCTACTTTTTCCACCTGGTGGAACAGAACATTAGAAATATAATATTTATTATAGCCACATTAAAAAAAAAATACGCGAAGCTATCCAGAATTATACTTCAATGAAACCGATAACAAAGGATAGGGCTGCTTAAAACGCGTTAAACAGGTGATAGTTTTTAGTTGTTTCAGTGATTAAAGAAACTATTTGCCTAATATTAATTAAGGTTATTTTAATTGAATCCATTAAAGCGTTTAGTAATGTGTAACTACACATAGCTGACATTTCATAAATTCTATTAACTAAATGTACTGAAGAAAATACATTGTATTCGAGAAAAAAGAATATATTCGTAACTGTAATAAAACAAATCTTAACTTATACGATGATAAAGCTATGTTTATATAAACAGTTCAGTCGGTTACGCTTTTAGCCCACACGTGCAATAATAGATATCATGAACACAGCCATTAGAATGTGTGACGCTTTGCATTTTGATAGTAATAATATTCTGTTCAAACTCTATGATAAAGTTTGTAAAAATAAAATGGTTGGTTAAACATTTATGTAATCATATTGAATACTTTTTGAGTAATGTATTCTTTAACATGGCAATAAATTGAGGCATGTCACTGCAATGAAATGTCATCGTGACATATACAAATTGTATAACGATTTGCGGTATTGTGATAAGGATAAATTTAAATATATTACTCTAGAATTATTGATAACAATGTATTATCTGTTCAGAAATAGTTTATAATCAATACGTACTAAAAATAATAACGAGTGTCCATTTAAATATCAGTGAATTAAATGCACAGTCTAAAGTACGCTCACGCCGCAATCAAAGTTCATAATTTTATATACAATTTTTATACTAGATAACGATGACTGTAAGGGCTAAGTTGTTAAAGGCTTTAATACTTGGTGCTCCGGCGTCTGGTAAAGGGACAATATCATCTAGAATTGTTAAGAAATATAACATAGAGCACATATCTAGTGGAGATAAGCTAAGAGACCATATCGAAAAACAAACAGATTTGGGAAAAGAAGTTAAAAAGTATTTGGATGGGGGGAAACTTGTACCTGATGATGTTATGATACAATTTATGCTCACTGAATTGAAGAAAGTTGGTGGAAGCCCATGGTTATTAGATGGATTTCCTAGAACTGTGGCACAAGCAAATGCATTGTGGAAAGTTCAACCAGTGGATGTAGTATTAAATTTGGTAGTACCCTTTGAAGTTATAATAGACAGAGTTAAGAATCGCTGGGTGCATTTGCAATCAGGAAGGGTATACAACATAGGTTTTAATACACCTAAAGTAATGGGTAAAGATGATATAACTGGTGAAGATCTGATCCAACGTCCTGATGATAAACCTGAAGCTGTCCGCAGACGATTAGAAATTTATGAAAATGTAACCCGACCTGTTATAGATTTTTATAAAGATAAAGGTATATTAAAAAACTTTGAAGGTCGCACATCAGATGAAATTTGGCCTAAGGTAACATTATTCTTAGATCCAATAATGAATAGGTAATATCACATTTCAAGAACAAAAAAATATTATATATTGCTTTCTTATCAAGTTTATATTTCATAGTGCCTTTTTGGTGTGTTTTAGTGGTGTAGGGTAGGTTTTGATATTCTTTGTTATAAAAGAAAATTTTATGTAGGTTAAGTCTAAAATGTCACAAATAATAATAATTTTGATAAATGTAGATTTATAAGTCTAAAGTGCAATACTGTCTTCCAACATATTAAGTTATTTTCCTCAGAAATAGATGAAACTTTGTTCCTTTCAACAATCTACTAGTCATTCATATATTTTGTAAATTCATATTTTTTAATATTTATACCTGGCTGCTTAAAAGTACCTTCTCATATGCTTTAATATTTCTTGACTCGGTTTTAAAGCAAATAGTTCCTGTTTATATCTATATATTTACTTTTGCCAAATATTTACCTCATTTATTTTCTCATTAATTAAATTCATGACACTTGAATCTGATTTACTTAATAATTCTTTTTCTACAACTTTAATACTCTATTTTTTTCCAAGTCCATGTATTATAGATCAATTATTTCAATTATTTTCATAATGAATTGTGGCATTGAAAATGTTTCAGTGATTTTTACTGTACTGTTTTCCAGCGACTTTATGTTGTAGTAAATTACAACCTTCATTTTGAGAAAGGGAAGCTCAATCTCTTAATGCCATTAGGATTTTGTGAGGTTTCACAAAAATGTAGGAGTGTGGTGTGTTTTGCTTCTTCATTTTAAAATTTGCTATATAAAGAAGTTAAATAAAGTAATGCAAATGACAGTGAAAGTTCATATGATATGTACATAATAAGGGTTTTAAGGTATAAAAATTAATATTGTTTGATATTGTGAACTGATAATTGTATAATAACATCTGACCAAGTTTGAATATTGGCTCAAATTGTTTTATGCAAAAGAAATTAATAGTATGTTGTATTTTTATGATAATAAAAGCAGCCTAGATGATAATGATGATCTTTTACATGATATGACATAAAAGATGTCATACATATCTCAGATTAAAAAAAATAAATAAAAAACTAGACAAAATGTTTTGTATTTATAGTTGTAAATGTGAAATTTATCATTTATTTGTCATTTCTTAAAAATAAGTCCAATATAATTTAAAACTAGTCAAGTGTCCTTGCCATATAATGTAACTGTTTTTTTATCATTATGGCAGTATTATCTCAAAGATATTTGTTATCATGATAACTTAAAAATCAGCAGCTAATTAATAGAGACATCATTGGAAGATATATTATAATGTTATTTATTTAAATATCTTTTGACTTTTCTATTTACTTTATGTAAAGGAAGAAATTTATAAAGAAATCATTAATTATTAAGTTACGCATTACATGTACTTAAATAAATGTGTATTTAATGTGCTTATACGTCAGTGGTGGAATAATAATAATTGTATGTAGAATATATTAAACAAATGTTGTTAGTAATATATAAAGATATACTTTTAGTAAAATGTATTTCTAGAAATTTTTGCTGCATAGTGAGTAGGAAAAGATAGATGGCGCTTTAAATAATTCATTACAAAGCTCATTGACATATATCTTTTTGCTATAAATATCAAACTATGTTATATATAAATTAAATCAAAATTAATTTCCAATCTTATTTTTGTGTGCAAATTGCTATTATCATTCATTAAAAAATATAAAGACAATAAAGACATATCCTCTTTTTATTCATTAAAGATGGTGGTTTATTCAAATAACCAATGTCTTATAGAAAAGTTAATAGTTATGGTATAGTGTGTGGTCAGTTTTCCCTTTTTATTATAAGTTTTCTCTTTTAAACAATGTATTGTGGTTATTTAATATTTTAAATTAATTATTCAATGTATCGCACAAATCATCACAAATCTGTATACAATTTGATAAATGAGTTAATGTGTATTTTGGGATTTGTATATCTTTAGACATGTTACATGCAGCCGTAGGTTGTTTTATACCTTGACATCTGTTGATATTAAAATGTTTTGGAAAAATGAGTTGTATTGTTTTAAATCCTTTGTTACTAAGAGATTTTATTGATGAAGATCTCACATGCATCTTGGATATCTCTAAGATGCTATTAGAGTAAAAGGAACAGAGACAGCACCTGTGTGTGGCCTAGCATAAACTTACATATTATTTTATATGGAAGAGGCAGCCAACCATAAGGTTGTTTGGAGAATGATGACCGCTTACCATAAGGTAAGCGGTCATCATTCTCCATGGACTGCCGTAACACCAATTGAACAAATGAAAATGACGAGGAAATCACACTATCTAGGTGTTATAGGGTGATAGAAATCTACCACAAGTATTAATCAGAACAATTCCTCGTAAACATCCCTATAGTAAATGCAGTAAATGAAGTGTGGAGACGCAACATCTCTTCACAGAGGCAAGAAATCAAGCCGTTCGGGAATTACTGGATCATCTGCGATTCGGGTAGCTCGGCGTTGCTTTAGTTCGAAAGTGAAAAAAATATTCTACGTCTGGCCGAATTTGCTCTTTTTTGGATGGCTTGAGTTTTTTGGAAGCCAACTTGACTTTGTCTTTTTGCTTTGCAATTGATTACGGAACTGTACGTCGTTCGATATTTCGACGCCATGAATTCCGATGGAGGCTGAGGTAACCAGAGTAGTGTTTTGGAAGTGAGGAGATATGATAAAGGGTTGATCGTTGATCTTTTACAAAATTGGTCGCTGTGGCCAAAATTCAGTGAGGAGAACATGAGATTTGTTGTTATCTTAAAGCTATAAGATATTAATAAAATAAAATCTTGACCGAATTACGGCCACGGCGACAAATTCCAAGATCAACCAACTGCGCAAGAGAAATTATATTGCACAAGTGTACGCGATAAAATAGGTGCAATCTTAGTTACTTTACTCATAGCTCGATGGTACGGCCGCAAAGAGATCAGGCGCAGGACCGACTTTTTACATGTCCATCCGACGCATCTTTCTTTGCAGGCAGTTAGGTGAATAGCCTGCATTGCTCTAATCCAAACAAGAAACAGCAGTCATTGTTACCCCGCGGGATTCGAACCCACGGTCCCTGTTTACAAAGCAAAGACCCATACCACTAGGCTATGGAGGCGGTAATAGATTATACACAAGGTTGACAAGAAAGGTTGATGAAAAGAATGTGAAATTCCATTGACACATAAACAAAATGTTGGCTACAAACTTTGACTTGTTAGTATGTTCTGACGATTAAATAATTACATTTTTTTTACAAATACGTAATAGACTGCCAATTAACTAAATAAAACTATCTTCATCTGATTAGATAATCTTTTTTAAATTAATGTAATATAATAATATAAAATTAGTAAATTTATAATAACATAATGGCGAATGGTTCATCAATGGAGGCAGATATAGTATATTTTTATTGTTTCTTAAAATAAGGATGTACCTTGACGATATAAAAGACTATACGTTTAGATCTTATTTACTCTATGTGTGTGTATTATATAAGTGATTATTAATAAATCGACTGCGAAAAGGGGTCGTAAGTATCCTTACTAATATTGAAAGTAAATTGTAGAAAGTATTAATTTTCATACGTTATTGTTATCGAACTTTAAAATAATCTATAATAATTATTACTATAATGTAGAACATCCTAAGATTAAGTCCTTGTCTATTCATGATAATAGACTGAAAATATGTGCAGTTCATTTTAAGATTATGCCAAATTAATGTGGAATTAACTGAGGTTATATGTCCATAATTGAAATATAATATAGGATTATATTATATTTCAATTAAGGACAGGCTGAAAGTATATATTCGATGCGATATATTCGAATTTACGAGTACTTTACGGTAATAGGTGAGCATTTTGTTTACTTCACCTTGTACCTTTAACTGGAAACGTTTATATTGATCGCAGCGAAAAGGCCTTTTCCTTTGCATTTTCTTAGTTATAATTATCCTGATCATCCGTGAATGAAAATGACATTTTTGACCTTTATTAACTGATTTCGAAAAAGGAGGAGGGTTCTCAATTCTGATGTTTATGTTTTTTTGTACGTTCACCCACATCTCCGTCATTTATGAACCGATTTTAAAAATTATTTTTTTGTTCCGAAATATTCCCACGAAAATTAAAAAAAAAATCGGTTTCAATAGTTTGTTTTTTAAATAAAAAGAAACAAAATTAATTTGATTTATATTCGCGCGTATCTCCGTCATTTATGAACCGATTTAATTCTTTTTCTTCCTTAATGGTCCTCTAAAATTTTTAAAAAATCAGTTCAGTAGTTTGTTATTTAAATGAAAATAACAAAATGTTCACATATATCTTATCTGATAGGTACACTTACAAAATGGTCCAATGGATTTTTACAAAAATTGGATTAGTTGTCGAAAGTACACTTTTAAGACGTTCGAAGTCGGTTTTTGTATTTTTTTGTAAAAATAAACTTGTTATATAGTAGGGCCAAGTTTAGTAGTATTAAGTTTTTGGTAAGTATGTATAGGACTTGTGCACCGTCATTTCATTACAAATTCTATATTGTTTGTTTGTCTCTAGTCTCTATCTTCTCGTTTAAAAAATCAAGGAATCATCATCATGGAAAAAAATCAAACGGACAGCGGAGGCTTGTCTGATTTTTTTTCCATTGGTACAATTTGAGAGAATTTTGTCCCATACGCTATAGCAATTGTCTTGACGCATCTATTTCTCTATGTTTTTGGATGTCTCCATGTAATTAAATGTATAATTATAGTTTATGGACGAGTATAGTATTGGGGTGTCGGTACAAGAGTAGTGTTGCAGTAGCATTGCAAAACATTGCAGAGATGGAGATAGATTATTGAGGTAGATAGAGGGGAAGATTGACGTAGAGAATCCGATCACTTCCATAGTACGATATTTTTTGTCACCCCGATCTTATTTGCAGTCGTGGCTATAAACTAGTTAACATCAGTGAATCGCATAACTCTACCTTCGAACGACTAGCAAAGTCTGTTTTTCAAAGTTTTTGTTATTGTCAACGATTTCAACCTACTTTAAAAGAGTAAGATATTGCTCATTCGGTTGTGTATTTTTATTTTTGTTAACCTAAAGTTCCGTCATTTACCAACGTACTTAGAAAATCTATTTTTTTGTTTTAAAATCAAAATATCTAGAAAAAATATCATTGTTATTTACTTGCGAGGTGTCGGGTCGGGTTTGCTGTCGGTCCGTTAAAATATTTTAAATCCTACTCGTAATATTTTGTTGAAGTATAATTATATTGATGGAACTACGTTGGCTTTTGTTTATCTTCGATTTATGTGGAGGCGGCTACGGCGTAGTCGCACGACTGCATTGCAAACAATTCATTAGCACGTGTTATAAACATCGTAAAGTATTAATTAATATTTGTACAGTAATGTGAGTCCAAGAATCATTTATTTTATTCCTTATGTTCAACATTCAAAATTTTTTGCAAAATATTTCACACTATAATCGTGGATCAGTAATAAAAAAGAATATGCATTCATTTATAGGTTCCTTCTAGGGTTTATAGGGCATAAAGGAATTTAATTGTGTATAATATTAAAAAAATATAGTACTTTTTACTGAACTTTAGTCTCATGACGATTTTTATTTCATTATTTTTAATAATTGTTTTTGTGCATTAAATAGTAAATAATTTTAGAGATTTAATGTAAAATTGTATGAATATTAAATATTTAAAATTTTGCATCTACCTAATGTTGCCTTGACTTGCACTCGAATATCTGGGACACGGTCTGACGAGTTATTTGTATTCATTACGTAGGAACCATTGACGTAGGTATATAGATCTAAAATTTTGCAGAGTAAAATGTTTAAACTGATTTGTGTTAATTACAAATGTCCGCACAACTTAGGTGTAGAAATAGTATTTATTTATCTGATTATTATGATTAACATATGGTTACAGATAAGATATGTATGAATTAAACTTAAGTTCGATATAAATAAAAACTTACCATGAACAGTTGCGTCGTAATTCGTTAGCACAAGAGAATTTGGAAACACTAAAAGCACATCTGGTTCATCGCTGCACCGCGACAGTGGGTTTCTTTTTACGCACTTTTCTCATTGTCCACACAGCAGTCCACATGGATTCATTCGCATGCAGGATATCTTATTGCTTTACAGACAGAAATAGTGTAACTAGTTGTGTGAAAATGCGAGCCGGTCGCGGGCCGATGTGAGCGCGCGAACCCCGTTTATTTTTAGCTGCTTTCGTGCATTGGCGCTGAAATTAGACTGTAAATAAAAAGCTTCTGTTAACAGAAGTCACAGTCCCCGCTGGTCCTGACGATTCGGGTCATACTTTATCAAAACTCCGACGAACAGATGATCTTTTTGATCAACCGGTTGGTTATATATAATCACACGTGTCACTATGTTTTTATCGAGTTCACCGGCACGCACAAGTACGTTAGTGCAATTTTGTTTGCATTACCTATATTGTACTGCAACTACTACACGTACTGTTGCATTTTTGTAGACGATGCGTTTGTTTTTTAGGCATTAATTTCGGTTTCAAATGTGTTTATAAATATTTAAAATCTACGGTAAAATGTAATTACACACTTGATTATGACAACAGAATCAATTATTGTTTACCTATTTATATATTTTTTACATTTTTCTATGATTCTGTCACAATATTTTAAGCAGGATGTTCCAAAAACGAAAACATACCAATATTTTTAAAGTATCACGAAGAAAATTTATAACGAACAACTTGTACACCGACTAAGGCTTTTTAGGTTATCCGCGAAGAAAGTATTTTAAGGCTTGAGCGAGTGCTACCGCCGTCGGTTGAAAACGTACTGACGCCGCCGACTTTCACTGGGGAGCGACTACCCCGCCTGGGGCACCCTCCACCCTTGAGTGACGTCACTGGCGCGTCGCGTCACGACCTACGATTTCGTACGCCGACCGAGGCTCAATACCCCATCCCAGTACGCTTCGTGAAATGTCGCGGAGCTGCTCCCAGAGCGTTACGTAAAGTGAAATCTTAGAGAGAAACAGAGACGGAGAAAGAGCCGACGTCAGCATTGACGTCATCTTTATGTCGTTGGAATCGTAAAAACCAAAATTTACAACTATTTAATATAACAATTTCTATGGTAACTCGACAGTGATTGCTGTAGCATGACGATCCGAGTTTATAACATTTAACATTTTAACAATACTTAACTTTGATAAAAATATTATTAAATTTAACAATTTGTATATACGCTTTTATTTTACAGGTTAGTGATTTTTTGATAGTAGGATACTACATTTTGAAGCTTATTTCACATGCTTTAAATATTTGCAAATTTAAACATTACAAACCATGCTTACAAGTCCGCCGCAATCATTGCGCATGCGCGATTTTCTTTGAGCTACTGATGACGTCAAACATTTGGAAGATAAATATTGTAGCTCTTTATGGTTTATAGTATCCTGGTACAAGTACCGCCCGTGGAAAGTTGTTGCCGCCCTACAGAATATTTCTGGGCGGGCTAGGGCGGAGCGGACACTCCTTTATGAGTATTATTTGTTTAACTTAATATGTCCGGAATATTGTGTTAAGATCGCACATAAACAGTGGAACACACATATATATAGTACCATTTGTTTTTTTTAAATATTTATTAATATTCATTTAGAAGCTCATTAAGATTTATAAGCTTCATAATGATCATTAAAACACATTCATTATCTGTTATAGTTCACATGGCTATTTAATTTTTGTGTAACTAAATTAATAATTTTGTGTGTTTAAGTAACGTTTTAACATAATATATATATATATATATATAGAATAATGTATTTAAGTAATATATGGTGGAATGTAGAATAATAAAAAACTTTTTGTTTGATCTAAATTATTTATATTTGATAAATACTTAATAGGCGTCTGAATAGATAACTTTTTAAAAATAATATTATGAAAAAAAAATCTTACATTATTGCACATATAAATAAAACGACAATGCCCAAAAGTGGTACCGATTCTCATGCAATTACAAGATCAAAATTACATAATAATTATGTTCGTTACTTCTTTTACGTTACTCTTCATGGATTTGATTTTTAAATGTTTGAACGTGATGCAACTTGGTACTGTATATCATACAACAATGGCCATTGACCATATGTACTAATTTTGGGCTAAGTCACGACTATACCTTATTGATTGCCCAAACCGTGTGTGTTTTTTACAAAAGTTTTCACATAATATTGAGTCTTTGTTACCGACTTTATAAAGGAAGAGGGCTCTTCGATTCGGATGTTAGTATTTTTTTATGTATGTTTGGCGTATCTCTGTCATTAATGAACCGATTTTAAAAAGTATAATTTTCCATAATTTTTTTTTTTAAATATTTTTTTTATAAAAGTTGTTTATTTTTTTAAACCAAAATATCCAAATTTAGGAATGCTTATACATATCTCTGGCACATTTGAAATGATTTAAAAAAATATATTTTTTTATTTGATACGGTTTACTTATCCGTAAAATGGCTCCACAAAATTTCCGTAAAAATCGGATCAGTAGTTTGTTTTTAAAATCAAAATAATGGAGAAGATCGGAAGTACACTTAAATGGCGTTTGAAGTCGGTTTTTGTAATTTTCTGTGGAATAAACTTGTTTTAAAATGAAGTTATATCTAATACTCTAGTCTATACTAATATTATAAAGCTGTAGTTTGTTCATTTGTTTGGTTCGCAAATCTCAGGAACTTACTGGTCGGAATAGATAAATTATTGTAGTGCTGTGTAGCCCATTTATTGAGAAAGACTTTAAGTTATGTAACATCACGCTATGACCAATAAGAGTGGGAAATCAATTTTTCATTTGCTCATTTTTTTAACATTGATTTTTTGTAGGAGTATTTTATAAGCTCATTCTAAAATTTTCCTTAGAAAGTAAATATCAACCGTTTGAGATTTCTTAATTGATATTAGATTATTTAAAAACAAAGTGTAGAAGCAGCTTTGACTAGTTTCATATAAAACAATTTACGAAAATAGTTTTACTGAAAAAGGTTCCAGTAATAAATAGGGGGTTATGCTATCTTGGTAGCATTGCAACGTGACTTCGGTTCAGTACCGCCTCTGCTTAGTGCGTGGGCAGAGAAAATTATTTTCCGAATTTGTGCCCTCCCTATTTCAAGGCTCTGCGAACGAAAATACTCTGTGTTGTTTATTAATTTAATGTATTTGTCTATCTTTAATATGATGATCAAACGAAAACATGAAATTACAAAAATAAAAAATTACATAAATAAAAACGGATCAAAAGTAAGAATACATTTGTAAATAAATTTTGAAACATAAATTGAAATTTTTTAAGCATCAATAATTTTGGGGAATAAGGTATAAATGATTTTCATTTACAATTATATATGCAATTATACTATTTGACAACAATCGGTTCTATTTTGGCCCGTGACTGTGAACGCTATAATATATACAATATAAGGGTTCGAGATCGTATATTAAAGAATAAAATAAAACTCGATAAAATCCACAAAATAGTTTTACTGAATAATGCATATTCGCGTAAAAAGGAAAAACTATAAAATGTCATATTTTTTAAAAATAGTATTATTTTAAATGGTAATATTTTGCTTAGTCTCACGTCTACGATAGCGTAGCGTTTACAATGTTGGTTCTTGAACAAGCTTTAAAACTTGCGTAAAAATATTGTAACTCTTTTTTGTTTATGGTAATATTATCTACTTATCGTACACCGAAAATTAAATCTTTCTGACATCTACGCAAAGGTGTCTCCTACAATATTCTCTTCTAAATAAAGTCTCGTAGCCATTCCTCCAAATACGGATACCAAGCAATATCCTGGCAATTATGTTATCCTAGTACAATCGACCTCTAAGGCGGTCGCGTTACCCTCGTCCGACAGATTCATCCCCCTAAAGGTCACGGATAAATGCCAAAGGGTACGAAATGGACTGCTCTTTGCTTTGTCTCTGAACTATTTTTAACCGACTAGATTTATTTAAAGAATACATTTTTTTTTTTTTTTTTTTTTTTTTTTTTGTAAAGTAAGAAAAACCATCAGACGGCTAACCTGATGTTAATTGAACCCGACGCCCATGGACACACGCAACA
>JAOCPS010000023.1:1045089-1082473 GCA_025505425.1 Graphium colonna | reverse complement strand
TGACTTTGGTGTAGTGAGGTCGGCGGTGATCACTTACCATCATGTGAGCTGCTAGCTAATACCATAAATTCTGATTATTTGCTGGTATGTTGCCAGGCGCACAGAAAATCTAGCATTCGATGGAATTTAGTGTAAAAACAGAACAAAGTTAAACAGAAGTGATCAATTATAGCCACTTGAGAACCTCACAAACTTGGCGAAATTTATATACGCTTGCTTACCTTATCATTCGAGTGTCTTTGGAAGAGTTACAATAACTGCAAGTAAGATGTGTTATACCACCTAAATAATATATAAAATGCTTTATGTAGTAACTAAATGAAAGTATTTTGTGTGACAACAATTAATTTTTATATGAACATCTCATAACGTGATAAACGTATTCAACCGTAAATTATGTTCTTTTCTACAAAACGTGATCACCGCTTAAGCATTCCCTTTACAGCTAAAGATTATAACGAAAGAATGACCAAACGTTTAAAAAATAAGGAAGAAAGAGCACAATAGGACCAGTTGACGCAGTGGTTAAGTTGTGGTAGGGTTGCGACTTCGATTTTCATACGAAACAAATATTTGTTTGACCTCCAAATAATTGTTACAAATCTTAGGTATTCGTACAAGTGCAATATAACTATTTAGCAATACTCTATTAAACGCTTTTCAGATATTGAATTACTTATACAGGGTGACTGATAAGTCACATCAATAATTTAAAACGTTATATGAAGAATAAAAATATTATTAAAGATAATTATTGATTTACTACTGATTAAACATAATCTAAAGTGAAAAAACTTATTACGCAATTCATGTTCATCCTAGCGTGCGGCGTGGCCGGAATGGCCTGAAGGTCGATGACCTGTGGCGTGCTCAGCTGTATAGGCACCGCGCTGTACTGTAATTTCGGCTAAAACTATGCTCCTAATTTTATAACATAAATATGATGCCAATCGAGTATCGAGTGCTCTCCTTCAATATTATTGGGGACTCACCAGTCATTCTGTATAGTCTAAATTTTAAATTTATTTAGCGTTCATTTTCAATAAGTGTAATGTGTCTGACACACTACGTCTTGGCTTAGGGCTGTATCAATTGGCCAATAGTTTCTAATAGTTACTTGCGGACTAACAGACAGTGAAGAGCTTAGCAAAATACATTGCAGCATCTACCCTCGTAGCGATTGGGCCCAGACGTCAATTGTCTATGGTTATTAACACTTTCATTTGTATTAAAAATACTAATAATTTTGATGTCCATAAAAATATTCCAATCTATATTTTACCGAGTTTTTGAAAATGCCAAAAAAATTGCGGTAGTCGACATGATGTCTTCTTATATCTCGTTTTATAGTCCTTTTGCGAAATATGCTATTAGGTATATAAAATAAACGATTGTTAAAAGAAACTTAATACTTCGCACGAATTAATCAGTTCCTTAGTTACACGATACGACTCGGGAACCTTCAAAGGAAGAGCTTACTCCTACCTTAAAGGCCGGCAACGCTCTTGTAACTCCTCCGGTGTTGCGAAGTTGTCCTTGTCGGAAGTCCATGAGCGGCGAAGATCGCTTACCACCAGGTGGCCCGCTTGCTCGTTTGCCTCCTTCTCCGTAGAAATACCTATGTATACTATGCTCGTAGACTAGAGAATTCATTTTTAAAACATTGATTAAACATGTCACCGGGCTAAACAGGACGGTGAAATATATCAAAAATACCTTTGGTACTATTTCCTCCAATACTTTATGTAGATTATTAGGCACTTGTAAAATTTCTTAAGGCTGGTCAATACAATTGATGTTGTAATATAAAAGACTTTGATTGACTGTTGAGTCACTGTTAATTCTTTAAGACGTTATATGTGGGGATCATATATTAAGAATAAAAGAAATAATATTAAAAATAAATAGCCGGGGTGACACGAAGGACGGAGGGGGGCGGCCTTGCGTGTACCAACTGATCACAGCCGCCACACTTCATTTTTTTATTGAAAAACTTGGGTTAAAATTATGGCGCTAATTTTATTACATAAATATGATGACAATCAAGTACCGAGTGCTCTTTTTTAATATCGTAGGTAACTCACCAATCACTTTATGTATTTATTAGGTAGCTATTGGTATGGCAACATATCTTGCATAAACGTAAAATGACAGCTGAGAAATTATAATGATAGTCTTTGATTCACGATTATTAGTCAAAATACGCATTCAAAACCAGGGGCTGCCACAGGTATTCTATAATTAAAACAGTACAACATCTATATTCATCGATAAAGTAGTTAATAGCGATCCCTCGTAATTAAGGAACGGATTTCCGGGGATTCCGTGTGTATGGTACCCTATGCACTTGTTTTCACCCCAAATTTGGAAGGTTGGTAGAAACATTTATAACGTTTATAGTAATAATTGGGAAATGTATGGGGCTAGGTCATGGGTCGGTGGTCTTATGGTCTACGCTCCGATACACTCCGTCGTGTATTTCGAAGGGAGATAGAAATTACCTGAATGAAAGGGAGCTTAGATACGCTGGCTTATTTATAGGAATGGTCACGACAAGGTTATGTGAAGTTTCGTGTGCCGCCGTTTGTTAGTTTTCAAATTTGTTTGTGATCGACTTTTAACAAATACGTCATTCGAGTTTTGTACAACTTTAAACGAAATTTAAGTTCTTGTACTTCCTTGTAAAAAATATCTCTATAATTATATTTTTTAAAATATAACTATATCATCAAAATAATATTTAAGTTATTTCTATATTTATTATCTCAAACTGTATCATCAATGAATAATATATTCTTTACATTATATTTATTCTCATATGGCGTTTTGTATATATTTTATGGGTTTCATTATATTATGAAAAATCGTAGCTCATTGGAGTAACAATTTACAAAAATTTCTAATTAAAGGACTGCTTGAATTATTTATTTTTAAATTGTCATATAATGCTGTCATGGTATAATAATGTACATATTTAGAATTCTGTCTGGGATTTTTGTAAATATGTACTCGTATGTACATCAGACTTGACCAAAAGTAACAATTAAATCGTCCTCTTATTTCACGATACTTTGACAGTTAAAACATTAATTAGTTGTTATGTAAGTGCAACTCTATTTACCTGACATAAAGTTGTTTTTAACCGACTTCAAAATAGGAAGAAGGTTCTCAATTCGATTGTTACTCTTTTTTTATGTATTTTCACGCATATCTCCGTCATTATTGAACAGACTTTACAAATTCTTTTTTTACTTTAGAAATCTTTGACTAGGTAAACAACGACTGAATCTTTTTGTGGCAAAGTTTGTGCCTTTGACGGACGTTTTTGAAAAGTTTATGTTTTCTGTTTATCAATGGTTATGAATAATTTGTTTCACTTTATAAAGTGAAATATCAAGCGGTGTTTTTTGCAAAAATATACCATTTAAGATATAAACGTTGTATTTTGCTCCCTAACTGTTAAGAAGAGAAAGGACTCTTAAAAAGGATATGTTTTGCGGCACGAGGAATACCACCTTCTCCAGCTAATCTTGATGGGCAAAATCGCTGGAAAAGACGCACTGGATGAAGAAAGAAATCATGGCTGCGAAATATCAAGGAGTAAACGAATGTTGTAAGCGTGGAAGACCTATTTCGCTTGGTGCAAGACCGAAAAAAGTTCGCTGAGCTGATGGCCAACCTCCATTAGTGACGAGGTACCTAGAAAGAGAGAGATTTTGCTCCTCATTAAACACATGATCAAATGTCATCAATCATCAATCACGTTGTCGTAAAAAAACGATTATATAATATGAAATAATTTCTAATTGCGATCTTAAAAGGGAATTGTAGATATTTTTGTAAACCATGTGTTATGTTTTTTTTTATGGAAAGGAGGAAAAACGAGCAGACGGTTCACCTGATGGTAAGCGATCCCGCGGTCCATAAATACGCAACATCGGAGAGTTGCGAGTGCGTTGTCAACAAAAAGTTGTTGTTGATATTGGACAGAATAGGTTTATTGGATACAATTGGATCGGGATTAAGGATTTGGAGGGGATAGGAATAGGAAAAGAAAAGGGTAGACATGGCCACCCGGCATTCCCAAAAGTCATGGATACTTTATCTTATGCCGACTTTATAAATTTTATACTTTATAAGGTCTTATTCGCTTTCTTTATGAAGTAATGTTTTTTTATTAATTTTCTTGTAACTTTGTCTTCAATAAAGTTGAATATATATTGTCCAGTCCTACCTGCGTAGGGTCCGTAAGCATTTCAAAACAAAGGAATAGGAATGGAGTCCCTCCCAGTACCTGGGAGCAAGGGGCTGTGATTGCGGGCGCGGGGTGCGGGGGAGGTGAACGACCTCGGCCGGGGTGGCCGCCCCCTGCGCGCGCGCACGCTTGGCCGACGTACTGTAACGCGCACGTATTTATAACGCTCACGGAGGGAAATTTGTGTTTTTTAGGACGCTGAAAAACGGTCTACAAAAGTTCCCAGGTTCGATAATATTTATTGGTTAATAATAAATAATGCAATAACTACCATCTACTAGTATTGAATACGATGTTGACCGTTTCGGCGGTTGATATATTTATTTGAAAATGGCGTTGACGTTTAATCAGAAATAAGCCTGTGTATTACTGTTCAAAAAGCGTTTTAGAAATTTTACAGTCTTTTATTTTTACTGGGAGTTGTCCACCTTGAGCCTAAGTCCTGAACAAGGATAAGTAAATCTATAAAGTTACAGTTTTATCTTTCTCACTATGTTACCACATTTTCGTGCGTTTTAATGCTTATATATACAAATCCATCCTCGTTTTATTACTATTGACACAATAAGGAAATTACTGGACCTAAGTGATAACCGTCTTCTAATAAAACAATATGGTTGACATTTTTTAAATCGTTTACTGGTATTCTAATGGATTATATTTGATGCGAAAAGGTAAGTGTGTAGGCATAAAATAAAATATACATGACTTTTGGGGATGCCGGATGGCCATGTCTACCCTTTTCCCACTTCTTTCCCCTCTAAATCCGTAATCCCTCCCCATCCTTTCCAATAAACCTATTCTATCTAATTTCCCAGGTTGACAACGCACTCACAACTCTCCGGTGTGTGTCTATGGGCGACAGGATCGCTTAATATCAGGTGAATCGTCTACTCGTTTCCCTTCCATAAAATAGATACAAAAAAGGCCAAAATTATAACAATTACTTTATGGCAATATTACTTAAATTAGCCTTACGAGTAGCATAGATTAGATTTCAAAGATATTTTTTGTGTTGTATGCTGTTAGGATATAAGAGCTTTCAAGTATTTGTTATTCTAAAAGAAGTGTATATTAAGATTTAATAATAAATAATACGCGTTACATTTCTAGGGATAATCTTTAATATAACATATAATGATTTGTATCTTCTGAACCATGTAAAATCGGAAACGTATAATTTTGGCATTCCTTCATCAAATTTTCGGTGAAGTTATTTTGGTTATTTTAATGCTTATTCAAATAAAAATTATTGATTGGGATGTATACAATACAAATGTATTTATTTATCAGCCTATTAGTTACATAAAAAAATTATAAATCTGGATAGGTATTTATTACAATACACATTAACTACACTAAAATCTCTTCACTGTGTCTCTTTTTACATCTTTGCACATAGCTTGCTTTATTTTCGGCACAAAATAAAGTATACATGACTTTTGGGGATGCTGGATGGCCATCTACCCTTTTCTTATTCCTGTCCTCTCCAAATCCTTAATCCCGACCCAAATCTATCGAATATCCCAGGTTAACAACGCACTCGCAACACTCCGAATGTTCCGAGTGTCTATGGGCGACGGGATCGCTTACCATCAGGTGAACCGTCTGCTCCTTTGTCTTCCTTTCCATAAAAAAATAACAAGAAAGAAAGCTTGTCTTCGACATAGGGAGAAGGCCCGTCTAGCAACTTCGATTCCTTCCTGTCCCTTGCCAACTTTTTCCATATCAGTCCCGCTACTTCCCTTATATCATTCTCTCGTCTTTTGTGTTGTCTTCCTTTTTTCCTGTGTCCATTTCTTGCGTACCAATTTGTTATTTTGATTGTCCATATTTCGATTATTTTGCTCATCATGCGGCCAGTCCACTTCAATTTAAGTTTTCTGAAAGTCAAACTTACATTTATATTTTGTTTCTACCTTAATAAAATGTATACAATACAAATAGCAAATGTTATTCAATTTTTATTATTTAATTTCACGACTTTAATTTTATATATAATATCATACACTAAAAAGCATACAATTCCTGTTTTCCTGTTTATTTTTTTACCCTCATCCTGTAATATATCCTTAAGGAGGTTATTTATGCTCTGCAAACTGGGAAACAGTTGTCAACGGGGCATTGTACTCATTAAAATGAACCATACGAAATAAATTAAAAAAATACCCAACCAAGCCAATTACGGGCGTCTTTCACTTCCCCCCTTCGTTCGCCATCCCCATTCATAAAGTTTATAACATTGAAAGCCATAACAGACTTTTATCGCTCGATATAATTGCTTCGATGGCCTTCGTAAATATTCGTGACGTTGAAAGTAAAGAGATTGAATATGTAATGTGTAAAAACATCAATGTACAGTTGTACAGTGTACAATCAATCTTTTCGTGGTTTGGAGTATATTAATGAAAAACTCTTATATAACATCTTTTGCTGCACTGCTACGGCAGCCCTCGGTCGGGGAGGTACCGACGCCCTTTATAAAGTCGGCATAAAATAAAGTACGCATGATTTCTGGTAATGCAGAATGGCCATGTCTATCCTTTTCTTTTCCCACTACTTCCTTAATTTTTCTTTGACCATCATAAGGTATTTGTAATAACGGACATTGCCCAAAAGCTGTACCATAAATTCTCATGCATCAAGATCATATATAAAAATATCCATGTATGATACCGAGTCCGCTATAGTTTTTCTTGAAAATACTTAGATGTATATTTTTTTCAGAATTGTTGTAATAATATTTCAAAAGCTAAGGGGCAGGGGACGCTCTAATTTCAACTTTGTCTTAAGATATTTTGGCACTGGGAGGTTTGATCCACATGGTTTCTATGAAATTTTTGTTGCATTTCAAGATACTTTTACAAAAAATTTGCACACAATGGGGTAAGTCGAAAAATTTTTCTTTTTGCGGTTGACTCCATACATTTTGTTAGGTTATATAAAAATAACTACGTATGATATCGAGCCTGCTATAATATTCCTTTAAAGTACTTACTTCTAGGTATATATCACATTTTCTTAGAATTATCGTAATAATATTTCAAAAACTAGGGGGAGGGGGACGCTCTAATTTTAACTTTGTATTAAGATATCTTGGGACAGGGAGGGTTTGATTCACATGATTTCTAGAGAGTTTTTGTTGCATTATAAGAGACCTTTCCGATGATACCCTACACAATGGGGTAGGTCAAAAAAAATTTTTCGTAGTATGGGAGGAGGGGCGAAAAACAATTATTTTTACATAATTTTAAAAAATAATCTTTGGATCTTCAATATACCACCAATTTTCGTGACAATCGTTGCAGAAACGGCGGAGTACGAGCCCGGACGGCAGACATGACGAAACTATAAGGGTCGGAACCCTTATAGTTTCGTCATGTGGACTACGGAACCCTAATAAGAACGATTATCTATGAATCGATTTTTCGATTTTATAAAATATCTCTGTTAAATACTTATTTATACATATTTTTAACTGTATGTAAGAAGCTACATGGAGATTTAACATTTTCTCCTTCCCTTTAACAGACCGCTTTGTTAAGTCACGCTACAATATGCATACCACGAGGGACGTACTGCAGAACATGTAATAAATAACAGACAGCTTTTGTTAAATTGCACGCTACACTTGTATATATACATAGTGTCCACAAGGGACGTTGCATACCATCAGTATCATAGCGCAGTGCCGCCGTGATTTTTCGGCCGGCGGCCACCCCACCTGTAATCCCCCTCCGGAAGCGGGGAATTTGCATCACAATCAAATGGTACCCTCGGCGGCTCGCTTCCTGCCCCCTGGCCCGCGCCCTCGATGCTCATCGCACCGACCCCGATTGTGATCTGGATAAATGCCGCTATCCGCTCCGTTTCGTGCCAATAGGCAAACGCTACGGCCGTACAGCCATCGAATTCCAATGCAGTATTGCACTGGTCAAAGTTTGGCTACAACTTCCAGCAACTAAGGAGATATTATAATGTATATAGATAAACACGTCTTCGTTTTTTTTGCAAGGAGCAAGCGGCTCGCCTGATGGTCAGTGATCTGCGCTGCCCATGGACTCCCGCAGAGGTGGTAACAAGAGCGTTGCCGACCTTTGAGGTAGAAGTAAGCTCGCAATGGTTTTCTTTACTCTCATAATCATAGCTTAAGTGCTTTACCGGCGTTCATTTGCAGGACTGACATGATCGGATTTACCATTCTTGTTTTCGAGGTGTCAGAGCATAATATCTTTCATACACTTTTACTCCACTTCTACGGACGTACTCACCTGTGTAAGAACCACAGCCTTTCACAACGTCAGTATTTGGGAATTTTAGGATTTCCTGTCAATAAGTAACCCAGTTTTGCTTTTCCCCAAATAAATGTATTTCTTTTCCTTATCGCATTATAATACTGCTCCAGAGAACTTATATTACTAATGTCTAATATAAAAGAAATGACTGCCAGAGCAGAGAGTTAAGCATCATTTAATGTGAAAATCGTCTTCTGTTCTTTCTAGGCGAAAGTGGCGTTGTCACATTTTAGCCTCAGATTAGCCAGTATTGCCACTAGCATTAAAATAAAGTATATAACGTCTCTTTTTGGGTTGCCAGATAACTATAACATCTGACCCGATCCTACCTAATAAACCTATTTAATGCATATTCCCAGGCTATTTATGCAGGCATGCAACTCATCCAAAGTTATGTGTGTCTATAGGCAACGGGATCGCTCAAAATAAGCCGTCTCATCTCGTTTGTTAAGCATTCCTTAAAAAAATTGATGAACAGTTCATATTGCCATCAAGCTAATAAGAAATAACATCTCTAGTTGAAGTTCTCTGGTTTGTAAAGCTCAGTACTATATCGTTAAATAACGAAATACTATCCTAGTACAGAGTCAAAAGTGATGATAGATGCAGCCATGTTTTCTATTTCATGAATGAGCAGCATCATCATTATAACATTTGATGGAAATCCTGTCCAATTTATAAACCTTCTACACACGTATTATAAATCTGAAAATATGGCCATTTGTTTTTTATGCTTTCTCATCATGTCTACATAATATTACAGTATACAGTTCATCATGAATTTTGAGTAAATGTGTATACACACATGATAGGGGAACAGAATAGAATACTTTTCTAGTTCTAATAGGTCCTCAAGAATTACATATCGGCTTATGTTAGTAAATAAATTGCAGTACCTAGTAAAAGACAAAAGTAAACAGATCAGAAAAATTCGAAAGAAACCTATATCAAAATGTAACCTAGAAAAAAATTCTGGAATGCGGTCAAAGGTTACATGTAACTTAGTTTTTTTCGGAAGAGAATTTTATAAAAAAAAAATATTAAAGTCGTAACTTTGACCATAAATGTCGTATATTGACAGTTTTTGTCACTCAATAATTCCTTTTTGTGTAAAAAATATATCATTGAAAAAATGCCTGTTATGTTGCCCTAGATATTGCTGTTTTGTTCTCTTAAATATTATAGTTTGTGAAATTTTGCAAGCATGTTCCTGTTCAGTGGTTTGTGTAAAAGCGTATCATCAAGGATGCTCTATCGCAGTTGGCAGATGAATTGACCTCGTTTGTAAGTAACTATTGATCATTGAGAGTAGAACAGTCTGCTCATCTATTAAGATGGACAGCCAGTTTTGTAACGAATTTTTTATGCTATAAATATATGAACAAACTTGTTCCCTGGTCTTTGTTGTAAGTATTACTTAACAAATACAATTGTTTTAATACTCTATTTATTGAAAAATCAAATTAATTGTTTTCTTTTTCAAAAATTATAGCATCATATCATAGCATTACAATAAAATCTTTACGTATGTATATTTCTTGTGTACGTGTGTATGTTACTGAACTCCTCCTAAACGACTGGACTGATTTTCTGTGTGTTGAAATTGAATTGTTTGTGTGTGTTTAATGGGAGAATGGCTTAGATTCACAATTTGGTCCAAAAAAAGTTGAAATTTTGGAATTAAAGACGTGCGTACAGGACGACTGTCGGGTCTGCTAGTATAATATAAATTCTTAGTCTATTAATTAAAATAGTTCAAAATCAATAAAAAATTATTTTAACCAAGTTTCAAACGCAAATAAAATGGCGGCAGAAATGAACGTGTCAGTGACAGGGTGATAAAATTAGACTTGTTTGTCACTAATCGTCTTGCAATTGCAGCTAAAACATTAACAATGTAAGCAAAAGCGATATTACACGCGAAAAATCCGTCTTAAAATCGCTCGGATATATCGGTATTGGTACAGCTTAGCCGAGTGGAGAGGGCTTATCGCACTGGCCACGGAGACCCTGCCGTGACCTTCCGATTATTGTAGGACGCGATCGCCCCTAGTCCTGCGATCGCGCCAATGGTAATGCCGTGACACCATTTTGAAATAAGAATCATGGTTGTTTTTTTTAAGGCACAGATATTAATACGTACGGCCCGCGCATTTGGCTTGGCTTCATATTTTTCTTTTAATTTACCGTATATGTTATGCTAATGCGGTGATGTTATGCGATCAATTCTTAATAGAACAATATATTTGTTTATCGCTTTTTTTTATATATCATAAAATTTACTGAAGGGTTTTTAATATTTTTATACATTTTAATAACAGTTGATCTGTATAATAATTAGTAGTTTTTAGTTTTAGCGTTTCGTGCTTTAAATTAAGTTTTACAGTGAATTCGATCAAACATCTAACAATTGATTTATCGATTTAATTTATTTGGAATATTGTATTTTTTTATTATATTGTTAATATAATTGACAAAATATGTAATATCAACTACTTGAATGTAATTGCATGCAAAAAGAAAACGTTTACATTTTCTTCTGGCTTCCGATAATCGCCAAGTACCTGGAGTCAAGGCGAGCGAGGTTTTTTATACACCGCCATCCATAGTTCACGTTATATTTTTCCTCAACATCGACCAATTAGAACGACGACATTTGCGTTGTAACATCAGCTGTATTATTATTAGATACATTATTTGTCGTCTATTCCTCTATCGATCTCAAAACTAATTGGCGTCAAGCGAATGGATTAATCGGCGATAAGGTACAAGGATCGTTTAAGGAGAGTACGAGTGTGCACAATAAATTTTCTCTGCGTTTGACGTGTGCTAATGACGTGCTTGTTGACAATTGTCCGCGTAGATTTTCCCGCCGAGTCAGGGGCGAGCGGGGAGCAGGCGCGCGACGGGGGGAGTGTGAGGGGGGGGGTCTCTCAAGGCGCAGAGGGCGCGGCGGCTGCGCCTAACCTCGCGGGGCCTCTCACGCCCGCGCAACCATAACAGCGCGCACGCAGGGCGACACGGGGAGGGGATCTTTATCTAAGCCAATGCCCAAATCTCTACACGAAAATCGCACTACTATACGATGGAGAGCGTCTCTCGGCCGCATCGAGCCCTTTCACTAATTAAACATTCCCATTCGGAATATGAACGGTGCGAAGTAGGAAACTTAACGGTGCAGCGGACGATGTGGATGCACACGTGTGGGAAGCGTTTGCGCAAGGCTACTCCCATGTGGACGTACTTGGCGTACCGTGGAGAAGAGAAAGGCGATACGGGCGAGCCGTGCGACAGTCTAACAGCCCGAAAATCATCTCGTTTCCGCTATCATTCAAAATTAATGCTCAATACAGACCCTAAATAAACGTAACCATATTGGAGAGCTGCTATAAAATAGTTTCGTCAATTCACACGATCGTAACAGAAAAAAAAATGTTGATTTGACACTAAAATTGACATGCGCCGATTGAAAAGGATCATGTTACAAAATTGAACTCATTGAGGCCACGTGTAGCTATTTTTTTTAATTTATCAAAGCACGGGCGCGTTGATCATACAAGTACGGTGTTTTCATAATAGCTCTTATGCAAAAAGTTGAGGGTGATTGGAGCACTTTTAGCGAAGGTCACGATTATCATATAATGGTACCGTGGCACCGCGTCGAGGCGACTCCGTTGACAAAAATCGTTACGTAACTACCACTTGTACGGACGCCTTATCATTTATTACATTCGAACAAAAAGCAATTAGAGTAAACTTAAGAAAAACAGTATCACGACGATGATCTTTTACAAAGTGTTTAATCTTTTAAATTTGGAGAATCATATAAAAGCTTAAATCTAACAATAAGGTTGTCTTCCCGAAAAGCATTCTTCACAACATTTTATCATCAAAATTTCTTATATTATTCTCTTGAATAATTAAAATACGAATGTTTATGTAATGGTCGCGTTCATTTGCATTAGCCTTCCGGGCCGACGGACATTTTATCCCAAAATCTAAATTATAAAAATCACTGACACGCGTGTCGCGGCGTGTCGTTGACCCCGCGCGGAACAACCCTAATTTCGTATACACCGTCCCTTTCTAGCGCAACACATTTCGATACTGCCGCACCGCTCGCACCGACCATTCTCACGTGCGCGCGCGCAGCGCCGCGCCGCGCGTCTATCTACTTCTATCGCTCTCTAAGAAACAAGTAATGTTAAAAAAAAATTAAAGTCCATTCCTACTTAGACAAAGAAAAAAATTATGTTATTTTTAAAATTTAATTACAATTAATATAAATACATAAGACAGAATCACAATATTACTTAGCATAATAGAATAAGTCGCATTCTATTCCTTATAATACGAGATATTTTTTTATCTTGCATATAAGACTTAATTAATATTAAGAAAACCACATAAACATTAAGAGCCATCCACTAAAAGTTTAAAAATTTATTTGAACTTGAATGAAGCGTATTTTATTAACGATTGATAGTTTGAACCAGACGTCTAAATACATAAGGAGGATGTGAAGTATTAGAAGGAATTGAAAAACTAAGAAACGAAAGAAGACGATGTATATAGACTAACTATAATAAAGCTGTTTCGTTAATTTGTTTGAACGCGCTAACCTCTAAAAGTACCAGTCTGAATAGAAATACTTTTGTACCTATATGATAGATTGTAGTTCGCTAAGAAATAAAGCGGGTAAAACCTCAGGGAACATTTGATAACACAAATTGAATAGGACTAAATCACTTAATTATACAGTAGTATAACATTGTTATCGTAATTGTGCAATTATGTAATATTTTAGTAATACTGACGCTAATAGCTTAAAGATTTAAAAATATATAGCAAACAAATATTGAAAAAAGCAAGTCTGTTCGAAGATATACAAATGTGAGAGACCTCTATAGACTGTTATAGTGATGCAACATATTTTAGAGACGATTTGTTAATTTTTTTATAAGTAACTTTTTTCCTTATTAGCTTGTCTAGTAACGCAATTTTTACACCATCCATCGTATGTTTTCTCAATTGGACCCTCCCTTTTTAAGCAATACTTTTTGCATTTAGTTTATTACAAGGACTTTTATAGAATATTATTTAGATATTTTAGTCTGTTTTAACCGACTTTAAAAAGGAGGAAGGTTCTCAATTTGAATGTTTTTATTTTTTTATGTATGTTCGCGCACATCTCGGTCATTTATGAACCGATTTCAAAAATTATTTTTTGTATGACAGAGCATTCTTTGTAGATAGTCCCATAAAGTTTTCAAAAAAATGGGTTGATTAGTTTGTTTTTGAAATTAAAACAACAACATTTTGGAAGGGTACACTTCCACAATGGTCCTACAAGATTTTTAAAATCAAAATAACGGATAAGATATGTGTGAAAGTACACTTTTAAGGCGTTAGAAGTCGGTTTTTGTGAAAATATGGAATGAAAGATATTTTAAGCGTTTTTTAGTAAGCTTTTTCTTATATCTGTTTAATTCATAGTTCTCTACGGTTATTTTAAAGTAACATAGGAAGTGGCGTAACTTTTCGGATATGATTTTTGTGACTCTACTTATTGTAACCTGTTACAGCTATTTGATAAAATTTACGCGTTTAAATTTCCTGTTTACTTAGACGCTGTTCGATAAAAAGTTGCAGAAAGATTTATACAATATATTGCCTTTAAATGACCCTTGTTTATTAATAGGTATATAAGACATTATATAGCTCGGAGCCCTCAAAGCTTTTCTGACCCGCGACTTCACAATTTGGATTCACGTTTTTTGATTTTTTATTTTAATAATCAATTTTAAGAGCTGTTTTTTGGTTTATTAATACAAATGGGAGCAATAAATTAACCCATTAAATTAATACCGACCCCTATATATGATATTAACTAATTATTACTGATGACCGTCTAAAATATTGTGACGTATTTAATTAACTATTAAATGCAAAAATAATTGTAATTTAACCTAAAATCTATTTTCTTTGTAAAAAATTAATCACGTAACATAAATTAACAATAACGCTAAGTTAAAATTAGAAATACTCGCATTATAATTAATCCCTGCTAATGAAACGTTCTAAAACTTAGTTTTAGTATACTTAGTCGCATCTCCGGTGAAGTACACAGATTAGCTATGTACAGAGGTCGTAAGATATACTTAGACATAACGTAAAGTAGGCGGGCGTCACACCTCAAGGCCTTGCAATGGCGGCGGTACAGACTATATTTCATGGACTAGGCACAGTTGCATCCGCACCGCAAATCCCTTCATCGAGCGGAATCGTAAAACGCAACTGTAAGCGACATTAAAATGGCGCCAGAATCCACCTTTACTAGCATCGAGTTGATTAAATTTTCGAAATGATACCGCACTCGTAACGTGAAAGTCGCACAAAATGGCGGTCATAGCGAAAGATTATGTGCCATAATTAAATCGCGTAATTATTTTTTGATTCAATATGTAAAGTGTATACTGAAAATTATCAAAAAATAACTGTTATTTATGATATATATCATACTATTTCAGTTTCACAAAATGCCAAGTTCATAACAATATTTTTTGTTTATTTTTAAAGCCATAGATTTATTGTTATGATTTTGTATGCTCCAAATAAGTTTTTCTTCGTTCCAAAGAGCTCCTATTGAAGGTTTAGTCGTCTCCGGCTAATACTCAATACGTACTATTCCTGATGCTTCTATAAAGGCGGGGTGGACTGGGAGATAATACCCTATGGCATTAAGACCTAAAAAATATAAATTTCCTTGCTATCCTTGCTGTCGGTTAAATCACTGCTGCAGATACAGTCGGTATTTCTTTGACATCTGACACGCGTAGTCTCTGTTTACTTCCCTATAGAAACTCTTTTTTTATGAAAAGAAAGACAAACGAACAGACGGTTCACCTGATGGTGAGCGATCTCGTCACCCATATACACTCGCAACATCCGGAGAGTGACGAGTGCGTTGTCAACCTGGAAAATTGGATAGAATAGGTTTATTGGAAAGAATCGGTCGGGATTAAGGATTTGGAGGGAAAAGGAGTTGGAAAAGAGAAGGGTAGACATGGCCATCCGGCACCCCCAAAAGTAATGCATACTTTATTTTATTCAGACTTAATAAGCTACGGTAACTTCCTCGAGAGTGCGGCCGTAGAAGCAGCAGCAAAAGCAGTTAAAAGATGTTATGCTCTCACCTCAAAAATGTATCACGTGACATTTAAAAACTTCTTACCTCCAGATTATCCGTTGAGTGGCCAGTTAAAATAAAAAAAATCAGCTGCGTTTGTCAATTAGGAGGCAGAGCCAACACCGTTTGTATACCTTAACGGTAAGTGGGAGCTGACAGCCGAACTGGCCTTGGCGCGTGGGAGCAACGCTAGAAATCGGCCCTGCGCTTACGCAATCCCAACCACTCGAGCTACGAGCCTTGGACTCTCTGTCGCCCGATAAAAAATTTAAATTTATTATCCAACTTCAAAAAATTAAGATATGTTCCACTGTGTGTATCTTTTTTATATGTATGTTTACCGGATATCAGTGCTTTTTTTATTTATAAAGATACATTTTCAAAGCGTTTTCATGACCTTTTTAATAAAAATATGTTACATAATGTAATCATTACATAAATCGAATTATATAGAACAAAAACTCGTGTGATCGCACGCTAACACTCTGTAGAATGCAAATAACAAATACCTTACTATCGCATAGAAAAAATGCAAGTACAGTACTATCTGTACTTTTATCCAACATTTAATATTTAAACACCCTCGAAAGTAACTTATTGTCCCTTCAATTATTTAGTCTTATGGTAAATAATTATAATTCCTAACCTATAACTTATGTCATATTCGTATAGTGAATGTAAAGTGATAAGTGAGCTGTGCAGTGCTAAGGTAAACAGTCTCTGTTTAATGGCACAGAGTAATAGAATTAAGAAGAAAACTGGAAAATTCTGGTGAAAATAAAAAAAAAAATATCTGTAAATAACATTATCACTTTTCACGTGTTTAAAGTCGGTTTCGTAATTTTTTGTGAAAATAATAATTGTTCATCTCTAATACAATCCAGTTCTATTTTCAAACTGTTACGTTAAACAGATAAGATTACAATGTAATATATTTATTTATGCATATAATAAAACAGTATCGTAAAACAAATAATTATTTCAGAAAATCGCTGAACGGAGATCGATCCACTTTAAATAGAACTTAGTTCAGGTATTTTTAACCGATTTTATAAAAGGAGGAAAGTTCTCAATTCGAATGTGTATATGTTTTTTTTATGTACGTTCGCGCATATCTTTGCCATTTATTCTTTTTATAGGAAATTCAATTGTTCTATAACATTTTCAGGAAAATTTGCAGGTGCAGTTTTTAAATAAAATAACAAAATTGATTTTATGTATTTTTAGGCGTATCTTCGTGATTTATAAAGCAATTTCGTAAAATCTTCTGTTATATGATAGAGCGTTTTTTATCGATAGCCCCATAAAATTTTAAAAAAGATCGGATCAATAGTTTGCTTTTTTTTTTAATAAAAATAACAAAAATTAGCAATGTTCCACTACTTATGAACTGATTTCGAAAAATATTTTTTGTCTGATTGCTTATACTTTCACAATGGTCCTTCAATTTTTTTATAAAAATCAGATTAGTAGTTTGTTTTTAAAAATCAAAATAATGGAAAAGATATTTATCGAAAGTACAATTCTAGGGCGTTTAAAGTCGGTTTTTCTAATTTTCTGTGAAAATAAAATTGTTATTTAAAATTCAACCTGTGAATATAACCTTTAAAATGCTTTTCTAAATTAGATTATAAATAAATAGAGTTTTAAGATAGCAAACGTAAAAAGTAAGACACAAACTTTTTTGATTTAAGATTAGAATTAGCAGTAGAAGTAGTAAGAGAGTAAAACATTTAATGCATTTCAGATATTATTTGGTTTTATTTATTATTAAAAATATATTTTGGTTCCGAGGGTCTGGACTCTCTCTTTTGCACAATACATTTCATTAATTTTTGTAGACCTTTTTTCGATCTGTGTAATTAGTGCATGTGTTAACAACCTCCAAAGAAACTATTGTTGACATTAAAATAATTAACACTCTGGCCTTACAAAACATAGTTTTTATCTCTATTTACGAATGATGCTACGGATATTTCCAATAAAAAAAATAACCTTTTTCTTTTCATCTTAGATCGCCGCTACTACAATGTTACACGCGCTAATATTTTATTTGCATCCTTTTATTGAAGTTAATCAATAGTTTGGGCAGCATTAGAACCTCATTGTTCCAACGAGCGACTTAACTACCACCCGTAACAGGTTATAAGCAAACTTCCGCAAGATTGTAATCAAGATGTACAATGTAGAGCATGGTAGAGCCACCGGCTCTATTATTAAACCTTTTTTTTTCTCATACCCGCTACACCGCGGTAACCTCGACAAATTTTAAGAATAAATTTTAAGGACAATTAAGTAGCCAGTTACATTTTTTTTTTTATTTTATATTGTTACGGAAAGTGCTGTCAATTGTGTTGTAGAGAAATCTACGTTATTTTTAACGCTTGAAACGTAAGGGAATAATTTCTGCGATTTAAAAGTTTCTGTAATCAGCATATGCATTTTAGTCGAATTTTCGTATTTATTAAACTAATAGGTTATCCTGTGTCTAGAGAGGCCTTTGCCCAGCAATGGGACAATTAAAAAAAATGGGCTGTTACTTTAAATTAATAGGATGAGAAGAAAATTAGTTGGAGATGGTTAACAATGATAAAATTAGTGGATTTTTCACCATTTTTCTAATAATACTACTACCAACCGACTCCAGTAACTATTTGTCGATTTTTTAGAGCATAATAAATTTAAAGCATTAAAAATTTTGCCTCAACTTGACGACTTAATCAGAGATTACACAGTCAGTTAAAATTTCACCGGCTTCAATCGACACCGGAATTGAACTTATACGCTACTTGAATACCTAAGTCGAACTAAAAGTTACGGTTACTATTAGATTTCGCGTTACGCAGCATTTTGCAATCACAATTGGCGAATTATGTAACTTATTGAGAAGAAGAAGAAGAAAGAAGAAGAAAGCTTGTCATCTAAACCTAAGGCTATTAATTTAAGAAATGTAATATGACACCCATAAACAATGAAACAATATCTATCGTTATAACATTCTACTAACCGTTGACATAGATTTGAATCTAGCCTCGAAAACTATTGATCCAAGGAAAATCCGCCATCTTCATTGAGGACTTCTATGTCCCGTGTGAAGTAGAGTCGCTAGTTATTTAAATGAGTTAATATTATAACAATAAATAATAAACCGTGTCCATCGTTTTTATTTGGTATTGAAAATCGTTTTGTTATTGCTTCGAAAATTGTTGGTACAAGGAAAGTCCGCCATCTTGGTATATTTCTCCTGTGCATGCAAATAGAGTCGCTAGTGTTTAAATAAAGCCCTCATTACACTGACAATTCGATCTATAACTCACCTAAACTAAAGCACTCCAAACGCCTTAAAAGTGTACTTTCGAAACATATCTTCTCCGTTATTTTGATATTAAAAACTAACTACTAATCCGATTTTTATAAAAAAAAATTAAATTGTAGGATACATTCCAGGAGAATACCCTATAAGATGAAAAAATAGTTTTTAAAATTGATTTATAAATGGCGGAGATAATCGCGATCCTTCCTAAATTTTGTATTTTTTTTAAAAAACAAAAAGTATGAAGAATGATCTATCATATGAAAAGAGATTTTTTGAAATTGATTAATAAATGACGGACATGTGCACAAAAATACAAAAATTCAATGTTGTTATTTTTATTTTAAAGAAAAACTACTAAAAGGATTTTCCTGAAAATTTTATGGGATCATTCTGGAAGAATACTCCATAAGACAAAGAAAGTATTTTTAAAATCGGTTCATAAATGGCAGAGCGGTACATATGCGCGAACGTACATAAAAAATAAACATTCGAATTGTGAATTCCTTTTTTGAAACCTCCTAAAAATTACAGGACTCGTAAGTGAAAATGTTAATCCAGTATAATTTATCGTTAGTTTCTTATTAAACAGTGACAAATTTATTTTTATCTGGCTATATGTCATGTCTGGACGTTTATCGGTTGGTAATCGGTATCAGGGACACCTGTCATCGGACACAGCCAGCATCCGTTAGAGGTGCGCCGTCCCGTTACGGCGCGGCTCGACGAATTCTATCTCACGAAAAGACCTCCGTTGTTGAATTGATTACGCTACATCACTGGCCCGCCATGCTTTCCCGGAATGGGGACGAAGACGCTCATTGAAGATGGTGGAATTTCCTAGGACCAGTGATCTGAGGCAATGATCCAACGTCTTCAATGGAATGTAATAATGACTTTTAACTGACTTAAAAAAGAAGGAAGTTTCTCAATTCTATTGTTAACATGGTTTTCCTTATGTACGTTCGCCTATATCTCCGTCATTTATGAATCGATTTTAAAAAAGTCTTTTTTATTTACCCATGAACCAATTTCAAAAATTCTTTTCTATATGATAGAGCATTCTTCATAAATTGTCCCGTAAAATTTTCAAAAAAAATCAATTGATTAGTTTGTTTTTTACATAAAAATCTAAAAAATTTAGGAATGTTTGCACATATCTCCGCAACTTATGGGCTGACTAGAATTTTTTTTCTGATAGTATACTTTTACAATGGTCCTACAGTTAATTGGTCCTATAAAATGTTTTTATATGATAGAGCATTCTTCATAAATTGTCCCGTAAAATTTTAATAATATATACACCCAAATATTACCTGAAGTTTCAGTTTTCACAGCAACTGGCATCCGACCTTCACAACCCAAAGGGATAAACTGAATTCTAAGGACGGATTAGTTGTCACATCCTGTATATGAATGTATTTAATTAAACCTTCAATATAAAACTTTTTTTATCATGAACAGACTATGTAAGCGCGTGTGTGTTTAATGTTTAAATAATTATATCATACAACCAATTATTTATTTGATTCAGATCAAAGTCGTAAAACGTTACGTTAACGGAATAAATCATTGTCGACTAGCATTAAGGAATGAATTCTTCGTACGGCCAATATTCATTTAACGGATTACCTAATGCGGTAATTGTTAATGTTTTAGCGACATTTTCTTCAAATTGTTACGTTACCTGGTCAAAATCAGTCATTATTATAATTAACAATCGACTTAAATTATAATTGTAATGAGTATGAAAGCTGGTATGACTAATACAACACATCAGCCATTAGCTATTTTACGCACTTAATTTTTTTTATGGAAAGAAGACAAACGAGCAGACAGTTCACCTGATGGTTAGCGATCCCGTCGCCCATTGCTTAGGTAGGCGTTGTCAACCCGGGAAATTGAATAAGATAGGTTTATTGGATACGATGGGGTCAGGATAAAGAATGTGGAGAGGAAAGGAGAGAGAAAAGAATAGGGTAGGAATGGCCATCCGGCAACCCGAAAAGTCATGCATATTTTATGCCGATTTTGTAAAGGGCGGTGGTACTTCCCTGAGCGAACGTGGCCGTAAATGTGCAGCAAACGCTGTGAAAAGACGCTATGCTCTACCACCTTATTTTTTCTTAAACGATTAATTTAAACTTACACTTAAAAAGCATTTAATTATTTTTCTCTGGTTCTAAGCAACGGATCAATATAAACTATATTTTATTTTATTTTAACACGCGGTGTAATCCACGTATGTGGTAATATGCCAACAGACAAATCTAAAAAAATTGCAATGGCTTGTATTGCTGTTTTAAAAGCTGTTTATACGTATTTTTACTTTTTTCTACATAGAGTATATTGCCGATATATAAAGACATCGGCAAGTTACTATTTTATTTTATTTGATGCCAGCATTAGTATTCATTGATGCAAATGAAAATATACAATCAGGTTTGGAGAGGGTTAGTTTTCTATGTCCGTAGTGTCACCCACTTGTGTTCCTAGAACTCGAGAGTTAGTCAAGACAGGAGGGCCAGTCCCCTCTACTCGACAAGCCTAACAAGAATCCATCGCTTAGTATATCTATTAGTCTGCACGTTTATAATTCCGACTGTGATATAGACGGCTCACGCATTACAAGTTAAGATGTATTGCGTCTAATAACATTAACGTTTCTCTGCCTTCTTCCTCCTAGCCTTTTCCCAAGTTACTTGGGACTTTACTACTGACTTATTACCTGAATTTCAGTTTATTAACGTTTCTTCGCGTAACCAATGGTTATTAAAAATTTTAAAACATACATCTTTATTAAGTAATATTAGTAAACATTTTGTATTAAGTGCAGGATTTTTCCAATAAATTTACGCCCGTTTTACTGTGATTTTTGTTAACTTATATTAACGTTCATGATATTTTATATTTATTTTCATTACGTAACACCCAATGAATGGTAATCACGTCCCCTGAATACTTTTATTATTAAGTTAATTCAGCTTCGCTTTTGTAGAAATAATCATCCCATAAATTATTAAGGTAATCATATTACAAATGGTATGTGAATTTATAAAATAAATATGTTCTTAGTGAGACGTTTTCTAAGGAAACAATTGTAATTACTATAGCACGCTACATGTATTTTTTTGTATTTATGGTTTCTGTTTGTCTTCAATGAAATAGAATAAAATAAATATATAATATTGAAATAATCACAACGAAAAACGCACTCTTTTATATTATTTCGTTTACCACCATTAAAACAAATCGTTACGAATAAATTCCTATTTATCCGAGAAAACTTATACAAACATAATTAAATATTTTATATATAAAAGGACAATGCCCATTTTTATATGGAACGCCGCACCAAGTTGCATCATGTTTAAACATTTCTTTTTGGAAACTAGACTTATCATAATATTAACTCCAATAAAAGTTCTTGTTGTAAAGAGAGCCCGGGTTTCGAAAATATTTGATAAAATCGAAAAATCGATTCATAGAAAATAGTTTCTATTGAATTTTACAGCTCTATGACAGATTGTGCAAACGTCACGTGGGTAATGCGAAATTCTTACTTTTATACTTTAAATTAGATTCCCTGTTTAAAAATCCAACCCATGAATTGTAAAATCGTAAGAAATTATGAAAATAATTACTATATTATTTTGATCTTGACGCATGAGAATTTTTGGTACCACTTTTGGGCATTGTCCTTTGTAAAAGGAATTGTAACTTCTACTATCCTAACTAAATACAGATAAAGTAAGAAGAATATCCCTCCAAAATATTTACTACAGATTAAAAAACACAATCGTTATAAAAAAGATAGAATGGAGCGGCGGACGCCGTCGAAAGAAGGACGCTACGATCGCCTCGGGACGCATTTCTCTCATTATTGCGGAGATCGGCATTGCGTGGTGTAAGATATCTAACAGTACAGCGAAAATTGAACGTCCGAAACGAGTCATTGAACCGAAAATCGACCGTTAGACGCACCGGATAGAATCTGGCAGGACGGGCCCTTACTCCCACTATTATTGCATCGGACACTTTTTCGACGGGCATGTGTTGCAGCATAGGCCCGCTTGGACCGCGTCCATTCGGCGTCTGGTGACGACACACTTTTTAACAACCGCACAAATAAGTTTATTTTCACAGTAAATTACAAAATCCGACTTCAAACACTTTAAAAAACATATCTTATTTCAAATATATCTTCTCCGTTATTTTGATTTTAAAAACAAACTACTAATACAATTTTTATACGAAAAAAACTGTAGGACCATTGTGGAAGTATACATAGAGTATACTATGTATACTTCCACAAAAAGATTAAAAACAAATAAAATTTTACGAATATATCGACAAAGAATACTCTATCATATAAAAAAAGAATTTTTGAAATTGGTGACGGATTTATGGACAAAAATTTTGTTTTTTTTATTTAAAAAAACTGTCCCGATGTTTCTAAAACTTTTACGGAACCATACTCAAAGAATACCCTATAAGATAAAAAAAGAATTTTTAAAATCGGTTAATAAATGGCGAAGATATGCGCGAACGCACATAAAACATATGAACATTGGAATTGAGAACCTTCCTTCTTTTTTGAAGTCTGTTAAAACATAGTAAGTTTATTTTACGAATAGTTATAATTGAAAAACAAGGAAATAGGCCATTATCATTTTTTATCTATAAATATTTGAACAATACAATTATGTGAAAAATACTCTACTATTTATTTACAAGAGAAAATTAGTTATATTTCAGTTTAAACGATAGAATGAATCGTTGTAAATTACATAATATTAATACCAGAAGCAAAACCTTTCAAAGTCTTCTACGAAATAGAGCTGGCTGACAGAGGTGTATAAAATGGGGCACAATTAAAATAGTGTAGAAGAGGAGTGCACTAAGCTAATATTTTTATATATCATATGTATTGAAAATAAATTGATAAAAAGTTATTGCATACGCTACCATACCGTTTACAAATCTTACGAGTATACGAAAGGGATTTTTTTTATTGGAAGGGAAGACAAACGAGCAGACGGTTCACCTGATGGTAAGTGATCCCGTCGCCTATAGACAAATGCAACACCCGGAGAGTTGCGAGTGCGTTGTCAACCTGGGAGATCGTATATAATAGGTTTATTGGATAGGATGGGGTCGGGATTAAGGATTTGGAGAGGATAGGAATAGGAAAATAACAGGGTGGACATGGCCATCCGGCATCCCCAAAAGTCATTCATACTTTATTTTATGCCGACTTTATAAAGGCTATATATAACTTGTATGCATGATTTTTGAGGATGCCGGATGGCCATGTCTACCCTTCTCTTTCCCCACTCCTTTTCCCTCCAAATCCTTTCTAATAAACCTATTTTATCTAACTTCCAATGATGACAACGCATTCTTGAGTCTCCGGTTGCGTGTGTCTATGGGCGACGGGATCGCTTACCATCAAGTGAACCGTCTGATCATTGTTCTTCCTTTCCACAAAAAAAAATTTTAAGGCTGGAGACAATAACTTCGGTCATCCTATCAAATCCGCTTTATATCTAGTAATTAGGCATGGGCCGTTTCACTGTTTTTTCACTTGCTATCGGTTATATAACGTTATCGATGCCTACAATGAGAACATTATATAACCGATAGCAAGTGAAAAATCACTGAAACGGCCCATGCCTACTAGTAATTTATGCCAAAAACTAAGGGATCGTCACCCATATACATCATGAAAAGTGATAAATATAATATGAAAAATATAATTCAAAATAACGTATGGTCTGACAAAGGTAATATTTTTAGGAAACGAAACTTCTCTCCTGAAAATGCTCACAAAAATGGTTTTATTCTTATTTTAATTCCTTCTAAAATCTTAAAACGAATATAGCCATGCAACTAGTCTATATACGAAGTGGTATTTATATTGTATATAGTGCATATGAGCTTACATTTATTCCTATCATCATCACCCACGATTTAAACGTATAGCTCAAACAAAGACTGCCATTATATCCGAGTTCATGTCTAAACAGCATTTAGCGATCCCGCGGCATTTGCGAACAGCGAACAAAACACTAGGCATGGGCCGTTTCACTATTTTTTCATTTGCTATCAGTTACATAACATTATCGTTGCATACAAAGAGAACGTTAAATAACCGATAGCAAGTGAAAAATCACTGAAATGGCCCATGCCTACTGAAATCTTGGTTAATATTCTTCTTGTGTGTGTGTGTGTGGTCGTCTTGTTGTTCGTGTGGTCGTGGATGCGCCTATAGGTGATATTCATTGCGCGACCCTTGGATGGAAATTGCGATGTTTCACCACTTTTCGACGTAGCGAGAGCACTGGACTATTATATTATTCGTGAATTTATTAATAAGTCCTGCAAGTTGGCAAGCAGCATAGGGTTCTCTGTCCTTCTACTGGTCCCTGGATAACAAGCTGTTCCATAGAATGCTCTTTCCTTGAGATGTGGCCAAAGAACTTCAGAATTCGTATTTGCACAGTCGACGAAAGCCTCTGTTTAATGCGAAGTTTGTTGAGAATGGAATTATTGGTACGAAACGCCGTCCATGGAATTTTTAGGAGGCGCCTCAAACATTATATCTCTAGAGCGTCGATCTTTCGGCGGTCCTGTATTCGAAGCGTCGAACCTTGGTTTTTTTGGTTATCCTCCTGTCCTTCCAGATCTTGGTTAGTGTTAGTTATGAGTATTTTAACAATTTTGAGGATTGCTTTTCGTGGATTATTGTATGAAACATTTAACCAATTTTTTTTCAAGGAGATTATAGAAGAATACATTCGATCCGTCCTTTAAGAATTTTTAAAGAAACTTCAGGTCGTACGACGTAAATAAATATAAAATTGCAATAGCATGTTTCTCGGTTATTAATTCTTTTTAAGTCTTCCTACATGTAATGTAGACAGTTATTGCTATGATTATTATATACATAAAATTATCATATATTAAGTTTTGTATTTATAAAATATGATAAGTGTTGTGTGATAGTCATGGCTCAAATATTTCCAAACGTAACCTTTATTTGAGGTCTACTGGTGACTCATGAATGGTGTGAACCCACGCAAGCAAAGTTGAGGGAAATGCCAATGTAATATATTCCGCTACTTTGACTTTTACGTTCCTAGATATCACTTATACTGACCTGACACGCACACTTGTACAATTATCATGTTATTTTGAATATCTGAGATAAATGAAATAAAAACACCGATATTAGAAACAAACTAACGGTAGTAACGATTAAACTTTTTTACTTTTATGTATAACTAATTTTGTTCACATACTATTAATATTCTATCATAATATTACTACATAAAGTAACAACTTTATTACGAAAGTATTATTACGAAAAATATGCTTACGGAGGAGTATGGAATTTGGCATAGTATAAAGTTATTTTTTAATAGTTAGTTATAAATAAATTAGAAATATTTTTAATTAATAAAAAAGGTATTACACAAAAAGGCATGGTAGTGCCGTTCTTACACGTCACATTAACGTGACACAAACACATCCAATGTGTCAAGAAATTTATTCTTAAAATATGACTAGATTGACAAGATTTTCCTTTAATAAAATGACATAAAATACATACTCTAGTTATTATAAATTGACGTTTATATTTACATAAAACCTAATGGTAAGGTACTCTTTATTTACTTAAGTCTGTTTGTAAGTTAAAATTTGTTTTATAATTTACGATTTGTATGGAAACAAACAAACTGACACCAGACATATTTTTTTTTTCATTTTTACGTTTTCAAACAGTAAATGGAAAAATCGGAGCCCTTATATGATTACTTCTCGGTATTGTCCGTGTTTGTCCCTTCGTTTGCATAGCCAATTTCATCTCAGACTGCTGGACTGAATGAGCTGAAATTTGGTATACCTATAAATAAATCGGTAACCTAAGGATGGACCTGTAACGTAAGTAAATAATCGAATGTAAAACATTGGGTAGCATTTTGACGGTGAATGAAAATAAAAATTACAAACTATATCGAATCGTAAAGACTTTTTTTTTTAATTTGTGAATTCTCTTGTTCTCCCGTGGTGGTAACGAGGGGACTTTTTACACTTACTTAGTTTAAATATTTTTATAATATTAAAAATGTACCTTATTTTAATTACATAACTTATATCTATTTACATTTTGTCGTACCTTCTATTACGTACACAATATTTTCAATATACCTTGAATTATCATAAATAATTTAGCATTTATTAAAGAAAAAATAGGTGAAAGTAACCGTCACCAAATTCAACTCCTTATTTCCGAAAATTGCTATTCTGAATTTCTATTAAATTAAAAAAATATATGATTCTATATTTCTATAAAAACTAATTTTCGTCCGGATCGCTCGTTGAAATAAAATTTGAGTCAGTAAATAAGATAAAAACATTTTTTATACAATTTAAAAAAAATGGATGTATAGCTACAAAAACAATCCACTGAATTTTAATATATTAGTTATCATAGTAACTAATACATTATCATAGTAAACACGCTATCAGAGCTTTATAAGTGAACTGACTATGGGCTTCCATCTCTGCTGCATCTGAAAACTTACTTTTATTATATTTCAGAGCATATAGTTGGTTGACAAGATGTCATTTACACAAAACATAAAACTCATACGTAAAAATATAATTCAAATGTCTGTTTCTAATGTCAAAGTCAGAGCACATTATTAAATGCAGTGCAAGTAAATACACTTCAATAATTACCAATTTTAATTTTTCTTATCTGTCAACCACTTTGTTTGGGTTAGGTAATCTTCAAAACGAATGAAATATGGCACCATCGAAAAAGGAAAACAAAAACCTCTGAAAATCGTGAGTGCACTGCAGAGAACAGTTTAAAACGGGAAAAAGCTAATAATAAATTTGACAAATGTCTCAAATGTCCAAAAAGACAGCTCTCGCAACAATTGACGTATTAATAAGAAGTATATTGTTTCTCCAAGTATTGTGAGAATAAGCACAACATATTTCTTAATTTACCGCAATTGAAGACAGTTATACAGTTTTTATAATTTTAAACGAATTAATTATTCTAAGTACATTTGCGTTAAACTCAAGGTTAATTGTGTTTTTTTTTTATAAGAAGACCGTCCTCCATCAATTAAAAAGGTTGTATATATACAATAATTAGTCAGTTTTATCGTAATTTCTGTAGTCTTTATATATTTTATTTTATGTTTTTATTAGAATTCTTTACTAAGTTGCTTGCTAAAATGTTAAAATTGTCAAAATAAGTTATTTGGACTGTAAATTTATTATTTTTGTTTATTAACTATGTATAGGCTCTTTTTTGTATATATAAAATAAATTTAGTGTTAAATGAGTAGTAAACCGGTGTTTTGTCAATACATATTACATGAATTATAACATATTATAGTTTTTAAAGTGACAGAAATAAGAAACCTATAAAATATAAAGTCGGCATAAAATAAAGTATGCATGACTTTTGGGGATGCTGGATGGCCATGTCTGCCCTTTTCTTTTCCCACTCCTTTCCCCTCCAAATCCTTAATCGTGACCTATCCTATCCAATAAACCTACTGTATCCAATTTCCCAGGTTGACAACGCACTCGCAACTTTCCGGATATTGCGTGTGTCCATGGGCGACGGGAGGATCACTTAACATCAGGTGAACCGTCTGCTCGTCAAAAAAGCCTCAAATCTCGCCCAGGTGACTTGGTGTTGTTGCTCAGTTAGGATAAAGCAACGTTAGGTAGCAACCAGTTAGCTTATAAATAAGATGGTTCACATGTCGGATGAGCATGTAAGAATCGATCCTGCGTCTGATCTCACTGCAATCGTTTTGGATATTTTTACATCGGCTACGAGAATAAAAGTACAAAGAGTACTGTGTTTGCGCGTATAGTTGTACACTTTAATATCTCTTGCGTAGTTAGGTAGTCTCTTAGTTGATTAACTGCCATCCTGGCCTAGCCGTTTGGATCCTTGATTTGAAAACCGGTGGTCGTAGGTTCGAATCCCGTAGGGAAATAATAACTTTGTGTTATTGTTTCTTGGTTTGGTTAGGACAATGTGGGCTAATCACACGATTGCCTGAAAATAAAGAAGATATCTTCAGATGGGCATGTGAATAGTAGGGCCTGCAGATACCCGTCCCATCGGTCTATGAGAGTAAAGATTGCATCTGTGTTTGGGTGTACGCTTATGCACTATATATCCTGCGCAATTGGCTAATCTCTGAGAGTCCGGTAATAAGAACATTACCTTATTTACTTATCAAAATCGGTTCATCATTAATTAGGACAGTTAATAGAGAAACCTTTTTATACTTATTATTTACAAGCTTTTAACAATAAATGGCTAACATTTAAAAAAGTACTACGTGTTTCTTTTTGCATATTTAAGCAGCAATTTCTTTGTGCCTTTAAATGTTAAGCTGGAAAAGATTCGGGGATCCGTACAACACTTGAATTTGAATAATTAATGCCGGAACGTGTTGCCTTCGTCTCATGTGTACTGAATAAAGAATTCACTGTGTGTACCTAATTTTAACGGCGCTTAAACGGAATATGCTTAATGCCATAAACGTTTTTCAATACCTAAAAAAACATCAAGCACGCAAATTCTGATTATGTTTTAACCCATAAAACAGTTATTTGACTTATATTATTAAATCAAATTTTGAATATATTTTGCCCCATATAAGCAATTGTTAAATAAAACAATACAATATGAAAGTTATTTCAAATGTGAGTTACTTCTTAATAGATACTAAAACTAGATAAAAAAATAATTTTGATAACTCCCACCACGGTGTTCATGATAAGGTTTATTTATAGTGAATTAATCACTTATCAGATATACGGAGCTGACTGCCAATCTTCACTAGTTGGAGAGGCACCAAAAGAAATCACCCATCCTGGCTACACGCAGACACGAAACAATATATATGATTTCCGTCATTTATTAATTCATTTACATTCAGAAATTTCTGTTTACATTTAAAAGGGTCTTTGTATTTTTAAGACAGTTCAAGTTCCTTTTTTAATTTAAAAAAAAAACGGAATAAGAATAAATATCTGAATATGAAATCTGAAAAAAGGCCTTAATAATTTTATACGTCCTCAATTTTTAAATTAATTATTTCTTGGAATCAAGGGATTCGTAGCTTTTTCTTTTGAAGGGTTAAAAACTTTCACATTCATAAGAATTTGAAATACTTCTAAAACTTAATTATTTAAGTTTCTTTTAAAACTTTTTTTCGCTTTGGTTTTATTAATTTGAGACATTATAAATATTTAAAAAAACGTTTGACACAGATTCCTTATCCTATCAAAAATATCCTATAAAAATAATTAAATTATCCCTAGAGAAGGATAATTTATTGATTTTTTATATAGTAATACAAAAGTTGAATGAAAGTTATTGTGTGATATTAATATCTAGGTCGTGAGGAATTTTTCATCCTCCTACCTCCAACCTCCTCTTTTTATTGACGATTTTAGTATTTTTAATGCATAAAAATCTGAACATGAACATAAGGCGTCGATATATGTTTTATTATATATATATATATATATATATATATATATATATAATAACCTTATGTAGTACATGCACCTTGTTGTAAAGTGGAATTGGCGCCGAAAGTCGATATTGAGGTCATCAGGACCTATTTCGGCAACGGATGCTATTTGTCCTATTGTCATGATTTATCAATTTACTGTACTAGTATTAAGTCTTATATTTGTCAATTTAATGGAAATAAATATCAAATATTATTATTATTCCATAGCAATAACAATTTTCGTATTTACGAGTAATATCTGTTGTT
Organism: Graphium colonna; assembly: GCA_025505425.1. Taxonomy (NCBI): domain Eukaryota; kingdom Metazoa; phylum Arthropoda; class Insecta; order Lepidoptera; family Papilionidae; genus Graphium; species Graphium colonna. The sequence goes on along the minus strand of JAOCPS010000023.1, from coordinate 1,051,581 downwards.
CTTTTAGGTTAACGAATTGCAGGAGGTAATTTCTACGCGGGTGACACCAGGTGCTACAGCTTGTTTTTACCAATATAAATCGCACAAAGACAAACACCCATATTAGTAACGATGCTATACATAATCAGACTTATAAATAAGCGTGTGCATAATTTAAGTGTGGTATATGCAACGAACATAAGAATTTTAGGTCGGTTTATTAATATAATAAATATATAAATTGCTATATGCTTTGAGATGGCTTCATATCTCATTTCCATGACAAATCTTCTGATTTTCAAGAATGTACAGCCTTTATTTAGGCTTTTTTATTTTATCTATCAGTGAAAAAGAAACACAAATGATTGCAGTTAATAATGATGGGCAAAATTACGCGTAAACGTGCAGATGGCCGCCGAAAGAAATCTTGGCCTCGAGATATTCGAGGGTGGACTAGAATATAGAGTGCCGTGAAATTTTTTCACTTCGCTAGAGAAAAAGAGAATTATTCTAAGCTGATGTACGATCTTGACTGATTGGAGAGGAATCAGAATAAGAAGAAGAAAAGAGTAAAAATGTGTACGTACTGTATGAATGTTTAAACCTTTTGTTAATAATATTCCTTTTAACTGTTACTCAAAAAACACATTTCTTGAAATACTTGAATATTATAATATATATTATAATATTATTATTATATTAACTTAGCTAGTTTTACCCATATAACGTCAATATAAGCAATTGATAAATAAAACAATGCAATATCAAAGTTAATTCAGATGTGAGTTACTCACTAATAGATAGTAAAACTGGATAAAACGTGAATTTTGATTACTCCAACTTGGGCCTTCATGATAAGGTTTATCTATTATGAATTAGCCACCCATCCACCATAACCCATCACTCTATCCCACCCATAAATGCGGAGCTGGTTGCCAACCTACACAAGTTGGAGGGGCACCAAAAGAAGAAGGAGATTTACCCATCCTGGTCACACGTAGACATGAAACAATATATATGATTTCCGTCATTTATTAATTCCTTTTGAAATTTCTATTTATGTTTCAAAGAGTCTTTGTATTTCTAGGACTGTTGAAGTTTTTTTTTTTATTTAAAATAACTGAATAAGAATAAGTATATCTATGAAAAGGCCTTAATAATTTTATACTTCCCCAATTTTAAATTAATTATTTCTTGGAATCAAGGGGTTCATAGCTTTTTCTTTTGAAGGATTAAAAACTTTCACATTCATAAGAATTCGAAATACTTCTAAAACTTAATTAACGTCTATTTAAATTTCTTTTGAAACTTCTTTTCGCTTTGATTTTATTAATTTAAAACATTATAAATATTAAAAAAAACGTTTGATGCAGATTCCTTTGACAAATATAATTTGATTATTTTTTTATAAAATGATAATAGTACAGTTCAATGAAAGTTATATATCTAATATATGTATAAAAATCTCGTGTGAGTGATCGTTTACCTCCAAAACGGCTCTATCGATTTTGATGATTTTTTTAAATATTTGTAGATACGAGAATATTCGTGAGGAAGTTTTCATCCTCCTTCCTCCAACCTCCATTTTTTTCCGCGGCTATAGTGTTTTCAATATATAAAAATAAGAACATGAACATAAGACGTCGATATATTATATGATGTTTCCATAGTAATAACAATTTTCGGATCTAATGTCTATTGCTATTTTATGTTAAAGAATTGAAGGAGGTAATTTCTGCGCGGGTGATACCGGATGCTACAGCTTGTTTTGCATAGAGCTGAATAAACGAAATCTGGAAATTCTATAAAAACATTGTGCACCAAAACTTTAAAATTTCATTTTAAATTGCTACACCATATAAAATTTACGACTAGAATAGATTTTCTTACAATTGAGAATAGTTAATACGTAATAGTCAAATTTTCACCTTTTTCCGTAAATTCTTAAAAAAAAACGCTAAGGAAGAAAGTCTGTGGAGACTTTTAAAACAACGAACATAAGTCCAAAAGCGAATCACGTTAGCGTTAACTTTACAGTAAATCACCAAGATAGAACATGATCATCACTATTATTTAATTTCATGATCAGAAAATGCTTTGAGAGTTTTATTGCTAGTCATGTATCTCGTAAAATTTGCCTTTTGACAGTATTCGGGTCAAGATGCCTATAGTAGAGTCGTCACATCCTCACGGACGTGGTCTTTTTGTTATAGTAATGAAATGAAATAAATAGTATTTGTTCTTAAATTTTTGTTGAAATTTTTTACAAATTCTCTTCAGAAATTAAAAATGCTATTAATATCCATTTTTTTGCAAGTAATATTTTTTCTCCTATAATAAATAAAAACTTAAAAACAACACTTTATTTATCGAGGAGGTTTAATTATAGTCTCATCATGATGCCCTTTGTATAATAAAAAGCATATTCATCGTTTCATTCCGGCATGCTTATCTACGCCCATCCATCCTTCACTGATATAGATCGAGCACGAATAAATTCGCCAGGAACCGATGCTAATGGCAAGTTTGAAAAGGTCAGGACCTACTTCATCACCTCATTTCATGCGCTGACCATCAGCCGTTTAATATAACAATAATAAAGCGACAAAAAGAAAAAAAGAAAATGCTAAGTCTAAAGAATATGATAAGTAGCCGAAATAATCACTTTTTTAATGAAAGGTAGACAAACTAGCAGACGGTTCACCTGATAATAAGCGATCCCATCGCCTATGGACACACACTGGAGAGTCGCAAGTGCGTCGTCAACCTGTGGAATCGGATAGAATAGGTTATTGGATAGGATAGGGTCGGAATTAAGGTTTTAGAGGGAAAAGAAGTAGGAAAAGAAAAGGGTATGAATGGCTATCCAGCAACCCTAAAAGTCATGCATACGTTACTTATACGAGCGCGGCCGTATAAGTGCAGCAAAAGCTGTGAAATTATGAATTCTTAAATTAACTGATGACAGCATGTTATTTAAAAATAAAGCAAGTAAATCACAGTTAACGTTTAATTCTTTTACCGCGTTTTATTTCTTTTGACTTCAAGTGTAATCGTATGTTAAAATTATGTAATAATTACGGTTCAAAGAAGAATAGTTTATAAATTTGCTTACATTGCTTCATTTTCAAGTGATTTATTTCAATTTCAACGTACTAAAATGATAAAAACTGTTAAATAAAATCATAACATTATCACACATCAGAACTGGACTTATTTAAAATTTGTTGATCAAAGACGTGCTATTCTCAGATGTATTTTGTTATGTTATGGAAGTTTTGACAATTATGAATTAAAGAATTGATAAAGAATTTGAATATTTTTGATACTAACAATAAAAGTTATCAAGTTGAAAGTAGTATAGAATATTGTTATTAAGAAATAAAAATGAAACGTAGACTCTAAGCCAAGTAACGCTATTATTAATGTTATAAACATTAATAAATGTCTAGCATTCCATTGTGATAACGGACGGTGTAAAATTATTGCACAAAGGAAAAAAAATATTTTTGCTTAATTTTAAAAACTAACCAAATTTTCAATATATATATCTCCACCAATTTTCGTGACAATCGATGCAGAAAGGGCTGAGAACGAGCCCGGATGGACAGACGGACAGACATGACGAAGCTATACAAGTTCTCAGTGGACTAGAGAACCCTAAAAAGAATGCATTTGGAATTATAATATATAAATTGTTAGACTTCAGTGAACCAAAACTAAATATAAAAACACAAAGTACGTCTAATGGATCATTTTCTTAGAATCTAGTAAATAATATACAATTTGTAAGTAAACATTGTTATATTTGAAGTAGGTAGTGTGTCTAGGGAATAAGCACGCTCCAGATATATCAGTTTCACTGAATAAGCAATGCCTACCTAGCGAAAATCATGCTCTCACCTTCATGGTAGAGGACATTGTAAGAGTTGCTCTATCACTATTATATATTCCACAAGCAAACCTTAATGTATTTCGTTAATATAGATTGAAGCTATGGAAACATTAAAACAATCAAAAGGATTAGTTTCATATAGAAATTAACTGCAGCACTATTTAATATAGAAAATGTAATAAAGATACCCTTTTTAAGCATTTATAGTTAGTTTATTTCAACACTTCTTAAGATGTATAGTATCGCAAAGTAAATAAAGCAATTTTAAAGATTTTTTCCTTAGAATTGTTAGACGAAAAATTTTAAGCTAATTTATTCATATCTTTTGTATCTGGAGTAAGGAAACTTAAAGAAGAATACATTTTCGATGTTGTTTTATTTTTTTAATTTATCATATATAAGATCAAAGCCTTGTGTTAGTTACAAGGGCGTTTTACAAACATAAATCGCACAAAGACAAACACTCACATTAGTTACGATGTTATACATAATGAGATTTATAACTTAGCGTGTACATAATTAAGTGTGGTATATACAGCGATCAGAAGAATTTAAGGTCGGTTTATTAATAAAATAAATATATAAACTAATAACTATTAACTTCATGTCATCGACGTGTTCGAGAAGCTGTATTATTTAAATTTTAAATTTAAACATGTGAAATTGATTATAACGCAGTGCTTTAAGATGGCTTCATATTTCGTTTCCATGGCAAATCAGAATTTTATAAAGGTGTAGCCCTTATTTAAGCTTTTTTATTTTATCTGTCAGTGAATGAATAAATACAAATAACTGCAGTTAATAATGATCGGCAATTTCGCGGGAAAATGTTGGAGATGGCCATTGAAACAAATGCTGCTTTCGGAATATTCGAGAGTAGACTGGAGTATAGAGTGCCGTGAAATTGTTCCAGATCGCTAGAAAAAAAGAGAATTTTTTTGAGCAGATGTACGACCTTGAGTGATTGGAGAGAAACCAGAATTTGAAGAAGAAAAGATTAAAAGTCTGTACGTACTGTATAACAATTTTAGTAATTTGTTGAACATTTTCGTTATAACTGATACTTAAATGCAAGTATTTAAAAAAAAGATTGTATGTTCTTCTAACTTAGACTTAAGTTCTCAGAATCAGGGGGTATAGCTTTTTCTTTTGATAGATTGAAGACTTGTTTAGTTTCTTAAGAAGTTTAAACAATTCAAAAACTTAATAATTACGTTAAATGCCTAAAACATTACTAACGAGATTTGTTTTTTTATTATTTAGGCAAAAAACACGAATTAAACTATAGTGGTTTTAAAAACGTAAGCTTAAAGAACCTGCATGATTATGCACCTGAATGTAGGCAGACAAAACATCTCTAACTGTCAAATATAACAAATAATAAATGAAATGTATTTATATAAAGCCTTTACAAATATGTCATCGTATTATTTAATTTTTTTATTTCTATGTTTTTTAACCGACTTAGAAATTTTTAAAACAAAAGAAAGTATAAAATGTGTCTCGAAAGTACACTTTTAAGAAGTTTTAAGACGGTTTTTGTAATTTTCTGTGAAAATAAATTTGTTATAAATAAATTTAAAATTACATGACTAGTATTGAAGTTATAAATAGAACTTGGTAGCAAGTCGATGTCTGCGCTGAGTCCGTAGAAGCATGTGGGTCAAGAGGCCTGTTGCTAGCGGCGTCGCATTCGTTTTTCCGAAAACATTGCCTTCTCATCATTGTATGGAATGCAGATCTTTGTTTGTTCAAAAGCAGCCAAGTTTAATTACTTCGTATTTGTGGTAATGAGGTTTTCAAATCTGTATAAATTTTATGACTATATCGTTGTATGAATTGATTTAATTTCTCATATCGATACCTTAATTAGGAAACCAGCTAACTCCATTTGAGTAATTTTGTTAGAAGACCCGTAAAATTTGATTATTTTTCAAACTAAATACAGAAAATAATTAAATTCACCGCATAGAGAAACCAGACAGGTTTCCGAATAACTATTTATTCAAAGAATTAATATTAAAATTAATAAAATAATTAAATTGATAAAAATCATGTATTTGCGAACCCCACGTTTTTGCAAAAATGGAGTTAGCTAGTTTGCGAATTAAGGTATCGATGTAGTTATTATACGGAAACATAATTTTTATTACTTGAGTTGAGACTTCTGACGTCTCATCGTCTTCCATTTTATGTAATTTTATGTTTGGTATTACTTTTTTGTATGTTTTAAATATATAAAATTTTAAATAATATGTTAAAAATATATGCTGAAAATAACGACCGCCTCCGTAGCCTAGTGGTATGGGCGCTTGTTTTAAAAACCCGAGGTCTAGGATTCGAACCCCGCGGGGGAACAACAACTTTGTGTTGTTGTTTCTTGGTTGGGTTAAGGCAATGCGGGCTGATCACACGATTGCCTGAAAAGAAAGATGATCTATGCGTCGAATGGGCATGTAAAAAGTCAAGTTATAGGATGTCAGTGCCTTCAAATATTCTGACAACAAATCCATCCATCGAATTCAGTTTATCCCTTTGGGTTGCGGAGGTCGGATGCCAGTCGGTCCGCGTAAAAACTGAAATTCAGGTAATTTGGGTGGATTAGACCGACCGACCCC
>JAOCPS010000023.1:1022526-1044989 GCA_025505425.1 Graphium colonna | reverse complement strand
GAGAGGATAGGAATAGGAAAAGAAAAGGGTAGACATGGCCATCCGGCATCCCCAAAAGTCATGCATACTTTATTTTAATGCCGACTTTATAAAGGCACTTCTATATTGTAAGAAATAACAATTCTGATATTTATTAACATTATATAAATACCCCAATGTCCACCTTTGCAGGACATCTAGTTGAAAGAACTGAAATGAAGAACAATAATTAATCTTCAGTTTAAGCGATAGCGTATTTAATTATTACTTGTAGACTCTACTATTTATTTAAAGACAGCTTTAGATGTAGGCACTTAAAAGAAAGTATATATGTATATATTTTTGTTTTTTTTTATGGAAAGACGACAAACGAGCAGACGGCTCACCTGATGCTAAGCGATCCCGTCGCGATTGTTTATGGCTTCGGAGAATTGCAAGTGTGTTGTCAACCTGGGATATTTGATAGAATAGGTTTATTAGATAGAATTGGGTCGGGATTAAGGATTTGGAGGGGAGGATAGACATGGCCATCCGGCATACTCAAATGTCATACATACTTTATACATAATACTATATTCATACATATTTTTGGTGTCCAATTAACTTTGGGCTTTTAAATGTACAGCGTTAAATTATATCAACTCTTAATTGGTAGGTTCTAAAATGTTACGTTAAATATTAAAGTCTATAGCGTTTCATTGTAAAAAGTGTATTTTGAATTATGGATTGTATTGTCACTGTATTGTAGAGGGAAAAATTATGTACAAACCGTTATTAAATGCATAATATTTATTGCATACATATTACTGTAAAACTTAAGTTGTATTGACGACTATATTTTAACCGATTCCTAGAAAGAAGGAGGTTCTCAATTTGAATGTTTCTAATCTATTTTAGGTATGTTTGTACATATCTCCGCCATATATGAACCAATTTTAAACATATTTTTTTCATCTGAAAGCGTATACTTCCGAAATGGTCAGTAAATCAAAAATCAGTAGTTTGATTTAGATCAAAATGAAGGTAAAAGCCTGCCCCCGAAAGTACACTTTTAAGGCTTCGAAAGTCGTTTTTTGTATTGTACATAGTACAAGATTATTTTCACAGAATAATCTTCTCTAACATTTTTCATGCCTTAGGCCGGGACGAACGTTACGAATAAAAGAATACTGTTTTCGCTATCCAGTACTTGACCTGAATCTATATGAAACCTGATTTATAGGCAAAATTTTGCTTTAAGCAGTAATGGTACATATCGAGTTGTCAATGTATGCACGGTCTCGATGTTGAAACGCAATACGAGAGATCACGCGCCAGACATCCATCCTCGGCGCAATGCGTAATAATAATCAACGTGTGACGTTTCTCCCATCCCATCTTCATTGAGAACGTAGACGATTTACACACACGTCTTAGAAAGCCGAAGGATTTCTTTTTGTTTCGCAGCTTTTACCACTTGCTCGGTTAACAGTTACCGTCGACCGTTCGACTTGCCGTTACAGTGAATCCGCTTATTCATTGGTCTTAAAACGCCAAAGTTTGAATTTATCTTTGCGCTCCGACTTTACGCGGTCCGCGGTCCTCGAAACGTGAAAGATATTTAAGAAAAACTTTTTAAGTTACTTCTATTAAAACTATGTGTTTCTACATCAATGATAGGTTGGTAATCAAAGCTTTTAAAGTCAGTTGTTTTCAACATTCAGCTGCGACCTACTAGATTGTTTTTAGACACAATAAGAAAAATGAATGCAAAGTAAAGACCCAATTAAAATAATGTATTTATCGGATATAGCATCGATATGTATTTATTTATAACTTATTTAATTAAACTTTATTGAACACTACAAAAAAAAAGGTAAAAAGAGCGAATTCAATGCCTTTAGGCATTCTTTTCCAGTTTACCCGGTCAGTCAAAAATATTACGATAAGATTTGGAACATTTTCTTTGAAAAATTAATCTTATAAGTAAACATAGGCATAGGAAGTTAATTCACCAAACGTAATAGAAAAAAAATTGTACATATTAAAAAAATGAGATGTATAATAAAAATTATTAAAAATTACCTACAACACGAGTTTAGCAACAAAATAGGTGAAATCACCGGGCGTTAAAAAAATCACAGCCCACCCCGCGATTTTAGGCCACGTTTGTTATTAAGGGGAAAGTGTGTTGGCAAGCTTTTATGCCGGCAGCGGCTGAAAACTGGGTCGGCACACTGTAAGGACTTCAGCTAACACTGGCACGATGACCTAGGTCAGGTCACTGCTGAATTATACCCGAGCTGCCGGCGAATCGATACTGACACGTTTATTTACATCGCTCTAGAGCCTAAAGGTAGGCATTCATAGTCAATGCGGTGTATTTACATTAATACGTAACTAAAACATAGGATTTAAATTATTTGAAGTTATAATTAATCTTTTAAATAAGAATAAATTTTAGATCATAAAAGATTAACATCAAAGTTTTGTTTTTAGTTTACTACAGCAAGTGTCTTGAAGAGTTTTAAGATTGATGTAGATTAATCCTCCAAATAAATAATCGATTAAGTTACGTTGAGAAAAAATATTGTCACTCTGAAACCAACATTGTTTATGTATCTGAATAACATAACTTAGCATTGGAATTAGTCTACGCAAAAGTTACTTTCTTTTTTAATTTTGTTGTATTACGGAAAGAAGAGAAAAGCCGCTTAACTTTATTTACGTTACTTGTGTCTTGAACCATAGATATTGAATGATATAAACTCCTATAATCTTAAGAATTTCTTTACTAAAAGCCTAAATAACTGATCTATTCGCTTGGTCAATACATCGACGGTCCCCACGTGAACTATCGAAACTGAAAAATCCCTACTTTACCGTAGAGTGATTCTAACGAATGAGAAATTCTGATTTTTATCGAGATTTTCATTGCGAGAAGAGATTTTGATTAATTTTTGCTCCATAATTTATATATAGAATTATAAATCTCAATGTCTACTTGCCGGTCGTGCTATAAAATAAAAATGTATTTTTTTCAATTTCGATAGTATGAGTGGGGGCCATCGATATATGATACGTTTATTGTTTGGATGATTAAACATATTAAATACGTATTTTACCTTAACGTATTTTATTTTTAGGTATATGGAGTAACAAAACATTTTTTTTATAAAAGCATAATGAATATAAGGATTTTTTTAGATACCATAGATATTGTTCAAATTTTTACAGCCCTTAAAAAGTTGGTAATAAAACCTTTGCCGCTACAATTTCTAAGTTTCCCTCGGTTTTGTTATCGATGTCCACTCGTTTTGGCGAATATTTTGTATCGGTTTAGGCGCTGACACTTGTGTTTTATGTCTGTCGATGTACGTGAGATAAATTTTGACGTGATAGCGTAAGATAAGCGCCAGATTCGTCACCGCCTCCCTGCAATCCGAAACCCGTCGCTACGGGGAGTGCCATCGATATTGGTTCATTCCTTTCCAGGGTTACCAACTACTAAATACCACGATACATAATATACAATTAAATCTATATCCTTTAAATGTGTATATCGTGAAAAGAGAATGATTTAATTTATTTGTACCACAAGATATGTTTTAACTGTAACGAAACAAAACTGTAAATGCCGTCTATGTTATAAAAATAACTGCCATATATATAATAATTCATAAAACTCTATTGTTTTCTTGTTTTTTGTTACTTGGCGTAAATAACGAAACAATATTGAAAAGAAAAATATTTGTGAGGGTTAGTCAATTTTAATGGTAAACTCTTCATAGTAAAATTTTAAAGCAAATTTCATAAATGATATGTTTTTCATAAGATCAATTCTGTTTTCTTAATTCTAATAACGGAGCGTGAAGCTTTCTTTGGAAAATTAGGACTGCTGCAACCGTTTCCGTATGCATTTTACCGACTTCCGGCGAGACACAAATCTTTAAAAAAATATTAATATTAATGCTCGTTTTTTTTCGAGATCTTCAAGGAAAGTCAACGACAAAATGACTTTAACCAAATGACGGCCTGTACGTATCATAATCATAAAACATATCAAGAGTATATAGAAATAATGCCAACTTTAAGGATCGGCAAATGTTTATGGCAAGCGGATGGGAATGCAGGCAAGGCTGTCGAGATTTTCACCCTGGGCAAAAAGCACGGCACCCGGGCTCGCATGGCGCGTTTTCCATGATTCACTTTTGAAACTTTCTAACCCTGTGCCGAGCGGAGCGGGAGGGGCGCGCGGTGCCAGAGTGAGGGTACCGACCTCAATGCCCATTGCCACTCCTCCCGCCGAGGCGGCAGGCCATTTTTATTAAAAATACTTCCGTGTAACAACATATCGCGCGCGGATTGTTTTTTTTCTGTCGCTCCCCGCTCCGTCGTCCTTCAAACTTTGAATTCTGGACTGGACTTTTTTTTTTCATTTCGATATTTGTGGACTATTGTATTATTAATTTGTAAATTTTATTTGTGTTAATAAAGAGTGCATTTTTTTATTTTTGTAAGAATAAATAAATTGCATATATTATCAGTGCGCTTGGCGGACTATTTTCCGTGCGGAATCGGGTGCATTCGGTTGCGAAAAGTGGCGGAGCTCGGGCATCTCCGGCTGCGGCTGGTGCGACGAGGGCGTCCTAGCCACCCCGCCCGCGAGCGACAGGGACGGCGCATATGCTGACATGGCGATAACACCAATGGATTAATGTTTTTCACGTGGAAAACTCAACCCTCCAACATTATTAGAAAGGTAGGTAGCTAGATGAATAATGACGAGCTTATTTTTAATAGGCTTTACTGCATTTAAACTTCATTTTTAAACTAGTGACACATGTATTCTGGGATGCAGCTGGAAAGCCTTTTGCGTAGCGGCGTGACATTCCATTCATCCCATATTAAAGTAATCCTTTTGAGAAAAATTTCAATCCGTAATTCATACTTTTAATATTTAATTATAAAATCGAGATGAATAAAAACAATTGGAAGTTATAAACGAATTAGGGTTAACACCACCCCAATGTGGCGCTAAGGATGTAATAACCGATTAAAACCAGTTTATCTCGTCACAGTGTCGTGTTTCGTAAACGTATAGACAGGACGAATATAAACAAGCATAATAAATGTCATATAATGTGAATCATAGCATGCTGGCGTTGCACCGGGGGAGCGAGTGATATTATGTTAAGGCGATCCAATAAATTTCAATAAATCAATAGACGATATATGTTTTAACGTGCACCCCGCGCTGAATATATCCGCTGCCGCCATTTCGATGATGACGGCGTATTTTTTGTGAGAGATATTCGAGTCGCGGTGTGGCGCGAGCGAGGCGGTGGCGGTGGACGCGCGCGGGGTTGCGGCCGCGAGCCCGTCAGTCGTCGGGTGAGCGGGGTGCGGCGCGAACGCGGTATCGGACTATGGCGGAAGGGCTGCTCCTCACTCCCATAAAAGGGTCGAGTTGATCGTTGTGCATACGTGTGGTACGTTTATTATGTTTGTGCAGTGATTCAAATTATCCACATACGCCCCTTATCGCGACGTATCGCCCGAATTAATGCGGATAACGTAGGTAATAATGCCATTGTGATGACGTAATGTAACGCGCTCGACTGGGTGCGTAGTAATAATTCGAGCGCCCGTTTATGCCGCGATAATGTTTGTGGTCAGCACCTGTGGATGTGATGCGAGGTTTTGATTTTATTTCGTGTTTAATAATATTCGGACGTTCCAATTGGATTCTTGTAGGAATATGTGTGGGGAATGCTTATGTGAATGTTTTATGTGTAAATTCGTGTATGTTAACGTTTGTACGTCGGTTATAACGTCGCTGCGAACTGCGAACACGATATTCGCTCAGGGTTGCTTGCATATAGATACTTGCGCTTACACGTATAATGTTTTCCTACTGCAGTGCGCTCCTCGATGCACAGACTAGCCACCCGCCGCTAGAGGCGCCCTCGATTTTTTTAACCTTGATTGAATCTACTAGGCATCTACGTAGCGGATCATTCATAACAAACCAGTTAAAGTCATAATAAATACTTCCCTTTCTATTTTAATATTATTATAACAAATACATTTTTAATAGAATGGATAGTTTCCGTATATAGCTTATTGTTATGGTTTTAATATTACGGTTATGGAACGTTTTGTAACGTTGCACTCAATACAGATATAGTTTTATTTTATTTATTTTATAATACTGTAAATAAACATTATTTTTAATGAAACTTATCAGTTGTTATTTTTGATTATTGCAGTTTTTTTCTGGTTTGTAAATTTTAGTAAAGTACAGATAAAAACCATTCATAATACAAGTTGAAAATTTGATTTAAATAAAAAATAATGCTACAATTGGAAAACAAGCGCGCCCTACCAAACTGTCAAATGAAATAATTCCAAAATAAAAGATGTTTTTTCTCATTTTAATGTATTGTTTTATCCTCTTGCAGGTCCCCCTGCGCCCGTCAAACAAAATGCACTAAACTACAAAACATGCAATTTAAAAATGGCTTCTAAGTAAACATTATCCATTGTTAAAGATTTGTTATATTGTTCATGGAACAAGAGAGAATACTTATGTATACATCATTGATATTGTTAATAAATTAGATTTAAAGCCTGTACTGGCGGAATTAATATCTTCCAAAGGAGAATAAAAAAGCAAAGATGGCTACGCAAAGGTTCTGTTTGAGGTGGAACAACCATCAGTCGAACATGCTATCCGTGTTTGATCAGTTATTGCATGCGGAGACATTCACAGACGTGACTCTGGCCGTCGATGGGCAGTTGCTTAAAGCACACAAAATGGTTTTATCGGCCTGCAGCCCTTATTTCCAAGCCCTGTTCGTCAATCATCAGGAGAAGCATCCGATTGTTATATTGAAGGATGTTCCCTACTCAGATATGAAGAGTTTGCTGGATTTTATGTACCGGGGCGAAGTGAGTGTAGACCAGGAGCGCTTGACGGCATTCTTGAAGGTGGCCGAGAGCTTGAGAATAAAGGGGCTGACGGAGGTGAATGAAGAGAAGTGCGATATTCCGGCTTTAACCAATTCACTGATACAGCAGCAGACGGGGAACAGCGCACACACGCCGCCGCCACAATTGCATAGGATCCACCCATATATGCACCAGAAGCGACCGGCGTCGGGAATGCCTAGTGGCGGGGCTCCCCCTAACTTGTTAATGCCTTTATTGGGTAATGCTCTCATGCAACCAAAAAGGAAACGGGGTCGGCCAAGGAAACTTAGTGGGAGTTCCAGTGATGCGCTGAACACGGCCGCAAGTCCACCGGGGGAGTTTGTACCAGAGTCAGCGTCACATGCCCCGTCTAATAGAGCTGGGGATCAGTTGATAAGAGGCTCGCCGGAGATGCTTGAAGTCAAGATGTCAATGGACGGCTTCAGCGCGGAAGACGGCGCTACTTCAGGAGGCGAGGAAGCAGGCGAGGCTCTTATGATCGACGAAGGGGATGACGCCCAGTCCAACGAGGCCCCCACATCAGGCAAAGACTCGGAGTCAGCAGGTACGTCTAGACATAGTCTCTCTACGTCATTAGCTGAAATATTTTATACCCTTGTAGATTTTATTTTTCTTGTTTGATTATATAGAACAAAAAAACTATCAAGTTTTCACAACGCCGCAATTCGGTTTCACGAGGAATTGTGTAATGTACAAATGATACAAAAAAGAACAATTCACGTATTGTACCGGTTTATTTTGATTTCGCTTGTCTTTTGTAAATACATTATAATTTTCCTTTCCATTGACCTAACACCGTTTTTTTTATTTTTTGATTTTGTATACAACGTATAAAGAAATAAGAGAAAAGCTAATGGGATATAAGCTTTGATGATAGGAATTGTATTCAATAAGTGAACAAAAGTGAAGTGTATTATGATTACCTATTTATTTATAATATTTAAAGTTTATTATGAAGGGGTAAGTGAAATAATCTATCAAATTATTATTGACGTATTCGTTCTCAATAAATGCTTATTTCTTCTACAAGTCATCAGTTTAACTATTGCTTGCTTTTCTGCTTTCGGGGAGAGCTATTAGAGGAATGGCCAGGGGCATTTTCGGTGTGGTAATGGTTGAATAACATAATTTCACTCTTATTAACTTCTTAAACATATATATAATACACAAGAAAAGGGAAAACAAACAAGGCTTATTCCCAATAGCTTTCCTTCATTCAAAGCATCATTGGAAATATTCTAGTTCACGAAACCGCCCGTAGTTGTTTTTTTTTTATTTTACTGTCCGCGCACACAACCTGTCCTACTACAATATTTCCAATACTCATTATTTCGAATACATTATATTTAATAGCAATTAAATTGAAGAGATAAGAGACATGGAATTAAAACATTTTCAGATACGGAAAAAACAACGAAAGAGGATACGCAAAATCACTATCCGACGAATGGACCGGTACTTAAAATTGAAAACGGATCGATAAAGCAGGAACCCGCCAACGAAGTGACCGACGAATACAGTGAACCGATCGAATGCAAATACAACCCGGAGAGGAGCCGCGAGAACTCCAACTCTCAGGAGGGCCCCATCAAAGATATAGAAGACAAAACCAGACTAGGTCGTAATCTGAAGCCAAAGAATAGTAAAAAACTGATACCACAAATGTCTAAATTCCGAGCTCGAAACCTATTCAGTCAATTATCCGGTCTCTCCAATTTAAACCCAGCGTTGAACAGTTTCGATAAGTTTCCTCCAGAGACTGTGCTGATGCCGGCTTTGGCGACTCAGCTGTTCGCCGCTGAGTTGGAGCAGAACAACCTCGGCCTCCCCGGCAACGAAATATCAGATCTGTCTCAGACCAACTGGGAGCACCGTATATTCCCGTCTCCCATCCGAAAAAATAATATCGGCAGCGTGGGCAGCTATCACGAGGAGACCAACGAATCGGTGAGGGACTACTGCATCAAGGAAGGGGAGAACGTCTTCCGTTGCAAGATATGCGCGAGAGTGTACACGCACATCAGCAACTTCTGTAGACATTATGTAACGTCTCACAAGAAGGACGTCAAAGTGTTCCCGTGTCCGATCTGCTTCAAAGAGTTCACACGGAAGGACAACATGATAGCCCATCTGAAAATAATACACAAGAACCAACCCAACACAAACGAGCAGATGGCAAAGCAAGAGTCTTAATTTGAATTACAAAACTTGGGAACTTGATGTGGAGATGAAACAGATCTGATTAAAGAAATAGGATACGTTTTAATTAATAGTAAAATTTTGAATTAAATCAAATAGCAGCTATAGTGTCGTAATCGAATAGGCGTTCGAGCTCTGAATTTCACGAATATATCAATAAGTTTGTTGATATTAAGCGACCATTGTCGTTTTGTTGTTATATTTATGTATTTATTCATGTTGTTCCATTTGTTTCTTGGAGTGCTCGGAACTCGATAGATGTTTATGGTGAATTCTATGATTTACTTGTTGATTTGCACTCACTTGTTACTTAATTTTATTACTTAAACAAAACTTTCAGGGTACAAAGTAAACTTACTCATGGTGATTTTATCAAACGTAGTCTGTTGATTACATGCAATTCTCATTGAACTGAATTAGTTAGTATAGGATTAGGAGTTACTTTTACGAGTATGCCGATGGCGCGGCCTTTTTGTAAAAAAAACATTTGTTAAATAACTTAATATTCTATAATATAGGCACAACGGTGAAACTTATGATAAAGAGGCTAATAGAAACTTTTTACAAAAAGGTTGTATATCGTGACGCCATGATGTAGTGGTGTGGAATGCATTTTCATTTAACTTGCCTTATTAGTGATCTTAGATGTTAATACAATAACTTCTCCGAAGTAAAACTCAACACGGGCTATGATAATTTCTAGGTTTTTGTTAAGATTAATTTAATATATTTTATCGATGTTAATATGATTGAATATAGATATTACTAGGTGCGAATATAAACCTTATATTTATAGTAATACTAATATATCGTTCAAAAATTTATGATATATATATATATATGAAATTTCTATATTAATAACTCTCAGTAATATGACGTGGTAGTTTAGAGTCAGTTCCTTGATAACTATATGACAGTTTTAAAGCTACGAATGAGCTAAAAATATTCAAACAGATTTGCTTTACGTATCATAGTGATGGGTAAACGATATATTTATTAACGTTAAATGAATGAGATGAATCTATCTATCAAATCTGAGTTTCTGTCAAAGACAATATTATAGAAAAAGATATATATTAGAGAAATTCACAATATAGGGACAAATAGATATCTATAAATGAAAAAGTTCTATTTAATTTTAATATTTTAATGGGGAATGACATATTTACCCGGGATATAATCTAATCGGGGTTGCGAGAGAGACCCTGAATATTGTAAATATTCGAAATGGTACCACATTGTGTTGTAAAAGTGATCTTGGCAAGGTGCTTCTGAGATAAATTAAAAAAAAATCTATCATAAAAACTGGAGAAACATGAGATGATTTGTAACTTCTATTTTATTAGAAATCAAAATGCCTTAATAGTAAGGATATGTACTTATAAATGTTTTAGTTAATCTAGAAAGCAAATGTAGTCTTCCATTTATAACGATAGTCATTTGATTTTGATGACGAGAAACGGTCTAGATACTTGGTACGGAAAGCATGTTTCAATTCGAATGTAGTACAATGTAATTACGTTGTTGATCCAAAAGAAAACCTAAACCACCTTATAACAAAACGTGGACTAACGAAAGTACCGTACTAAGATCATTCTAAACCAAGTGCAAATTTATTTTTTATAACAAAACTTGGTTTCTCTCCTATCCTGGAATCATCTTCAGCACTATATATAGTCTTATGATGAAAATACCGGGATTAATCTTACTTAATTCAAATCTCGGTGCTTACGTTAGTCCATGTTTTGTATTAAGGCGGTAAATGTTTCCAATGTAGGTAGAGTCCAGGGAACGCTTGCCTATTAGTGTGCCTTTACTTGTAATAATAAGTTAAATCATTACGACTATTAGGTGACTAAGAAATTCAAAGAATATTATGTATATTTATTTATTTTCATTATTCAAGAGTTTACAAATCTACTTTAAGAAAGCTTCCTTAGGATTATAGTAACCTTTAGGCCCACGTAGTTAATTGTAACATTGATAGATGAACGTAAGAATATCATCTCATGTGTCCCACTTCCTTGGAAAATACGAAACAATTTGTTAAAGAAATTTAAAAAAAATAAGATTTGAAGGCGTAATTTAGCCTGAATAATCAAAATGAAGACTGTTAAAATCATTATTAAAAAAAAACGAATTTATTGTACCTACCTTTCATAAATTTATACGAAATTTATCTCGAAATTCGTTAGGTACTTAAAAAAAGGAGGGAAAATATATTTAAATTTGAGGTGCGGCTTTGAACGGATCCGGAAAGGAATATAATAATAGTCAATTTAGCCAGTGCCTAAACCTTTAACATAATTGGAAAAAAACTTTAATTCCAAAACAATTGTACGTTTTCGGTGTTCCTTTAACTTTATTTTGTAGATAAATGGCTATAACAATTTATTTATAAATAACACAGAGTTATATCATAATTTTAATGACAATGAACATTATTTTATATTGTTAAAAGCTATATCATCGATTGGTGCTAAATTAAACTTAAGAAAATGTCACATGTGATGTGACATAAAAAATATTGTCCCTTAACATATATATATTCATATATAAATATTATTTGTTGTATTGTTACTTTGAACATATGTACATATGAATATTCATTTACATAAAGGCAAGTATTTCTTAAATGGAACTTTTGCAATTCGTTCAAACAAAGCGCTAAATCTAGTAAATTCTTATGTAAATACAGAGAAAATATGATATTTTATTGCAAGTTCGCGTTAGATTAACTAAATATTGTTGGCTCTCTTACAGATAATACAAATTTGTTTTATTAAATCTATGTTGAGCCGGTAGACGTCACATTTAAAGTGTTGCCGTATTTTTAACTATTTGAATTATATTTAAATGAAAGTATATATAAATATGTCAATACATATTTTTCTTCTATATCTGTATGGCAGCAATTTGCTTAGAGAGGTGTATAATGTTAATTTATGAATCGTTATTCAATATCTCTACTTTCATTAAGAAATTAGAATTATAGTGCAAAAAGTTTGAAAAGGGTTGTAGTAATAAAAAATCTTTAGATGCTATGAAACGTAGTAACAATAGAACAGTGATTTGTCGAAACAATATTAATCTATTCGAGAACTAAATGGGGCCAATTTCGTGCCCGCATAAATAATTTAATATAATTCTTAATGTAATGATAATCAAATTTATTACTTTCGATATAGTAATACACGAATTTTGTTTATGACTTTTATGGAAGAATTTATTTAATACTGGCCGTGATAAAGTTTGGCGTAAAAAAATTACATGTGTCAGAAACGCGAAAAAGCGCGCGAAACTATTGTCATTGCGGTCAGAGTTAAATGATTTCAGGAACAATAACTTGTCACTTTCGGCTCAGTGCCTCGAGTAGAAATTTTAATATTGTATTAATTATTAATGCATACAACTTTTACCTCTCGTAAGTAATTCGAAAAACGAATAGATCTATATATATATACTGAAATTATTTGACTTCACACATTGTCGATGGTATATTACATTATAGTCTATAGCCAAATGTTGGATCCATATCTTTTTGTTACGCACTTAGACAATAGCAGATGCAAAGAGTAATTATTTAGCCAAAAGGAGATTAGAATGGAAAGTTACACGACATAGCATTATTTGTTAATGAGGAAAAAATTCATCGGTTTACAATAAGGTGTTAATTACTATTTTTAGAATCTTTAAAGAGAATAATAAAAGTTACAGCAAAATTAGCCAATCTTTGAATTCATGTTATCGTTTAGTTATGTTTAATTTGTTATTATTTAATTTTAACCTATTTTTTTTTGTTTTATAATTTATTGCGTCGCATTTGAGGCTGAATGACCGATATGTATCGATAAATTTGCTGCCTGCAATAATGTTATTTTTAAATGTAAATACTTTTCAATTCTGATTTGACACTGAGAGCAATTGTTATGGAATATAAAAAAAAAGTGAAATGAAATGTATTTAAATATAATATAACGATTACGATTGTGTTTGCGATTTAAAAACCGTAGCAATTTTTATTTTGTTCGTCTCTTTGTGCAAACTGAACGTTATATACTTAAATGTAGATTTTTGGACTGTTATCCTGTTTGTATATATACATGTATGTATACACACACATATATGTGTATGTATGTGCATTTCATTTCACTTGGAAAAAAACAAAACGGTTATATTACTTTTCACTGGTGATATTTGCAACGACGACGCTATGAGTTATAAATTAAATATTAACATAAATTTTAATTGTAATAGTAGCAAAGTAACAACACGGGTTATTAGTAAAGATTAGTTTTAAGTTATTTATAAAATATTTTTAGACATTAAAATTGTGTTGTTAACAATGGAGTGAATTTGAAAAAAAAATGTCTAGAGAATTAGTAGTCACGAAGAGAGGACTGATCAGGTAGGTATGTAATCATATGATACTACCCTCGTATCGTAGTTGGTGTGGTTAGAGCTAGTTTATGTTTAACAATATGCTTTCTATGTTGCTCAAAATAGCGCTATGCGAGAACAAAGTATTTTTGGTTCAGTACAAATTATTCGCTTTTGTGATTTTATTTTACTATTGACGTTTCTTTGTTACGAACTATATATAATGAGGCTTATATTTTTAAATTCTTGTTAATCATTTATGTTCTTGTTTTTTTTTATTATTTTACTGTTTTTCTCCTATTCCGTGTATGTCTTAACTCTTGTTATGTTTAAATTATTGATTAGAAGTGCAGCTACTGATTTCAATTTTCAACTGAATAACCCACCTTTTGTGATCTTAAGAGCTAAGTAAACTGAAGCGTTATTTTTGTAATTATTATGTACCTACTACAGAACTTGCCGAAATAGTTCCAAATGCAATCACTTGAGTCCTATTATAACATAGTTAGAAACTTCTTTTTTGTTACATTTTTTTTTTAATTTATTATTTTAGCATTACGATTATATTTAAAATAGTTTAAGATGTTTGACTTTGCCACATTTTGTCCATTTCTGTTTACACATTGTTCAGTTACACTGTCTAGTTGTACATTGATGTATAGATTGCACAATACGAAATTTTCTTATGCCTGCTATTTTGTAGGAGTAAATATTTTTTTTTTTGTATCGATTGGTCTTATGTTCAAATTTTTTGTTTATATAGTTTTATAAATTTTTATTTTAGGATGCAATACGTGGATGAATGTTTCGCCGTTATTTTGAATTAATTCGATGTATCTTGGATTAACTTGGTGCTATTTGTCACGTATTCGTAATTGATACACGAAAAGTTGGTAGTTTTTGGCCTCGGATATCTAGAGCAACATTCATCCATGGATGAGATCCATCGTTCATTGTTTCCTCTTTTTTCATGATGTATTAAATTTCGTCATTCAATTTGAACAAATAAATATTATTATATTTTCGTTCTTTGTTTTATTTTACTCACATTTATTTTTGACCTTTATTTAATTTGTTTCAAAGTAGATTGCAAAAATGTACGTATCACGTAGACAGAAAGCTACTTTTCTTGACGTAAATGAAAAAGAATTATTTAAAACATACATTCACTGATTACAGGACGTGGAACACCCGATATTGAGAATAAGGATATAAAATACGCACAATCGCCGCAGAGCGACGGACATGGTAAAATACGAGTGAATCCGGCAACACAGAACGCATCAACGTCCACAGAATATCAAAACGACTCCATAAACAACAACACGGTACAGTCTGGCGGCAATCAGCGTCCGGTGGCCAGGAGAAGGTTACGAAGAAGGGCGAACTCCACCTCCAACGATCCAGCGGAACAACTAACTGAAATGTCGGTCCGAGGGCTCAATCTATTCAGATACGCCTCGGTCAACGAAGGGGTCTATCAGTGCATCGAATGCGCCAAGGACAATATCCAGAAGACGTTCAAAAACAAATATTCATTCCAACGGCACGCCTTCCTCTACCACGAGGGCCAGCAGCGGAAGGTATTCCCGTGTCCAGTGTGCTGCAAAGAGTTCTCGAGGCCCGACAAAATGAAGAATCACATGAAGACAACGCACGACTGTTTCGTGCCCAAGGATTGTGTGTATCCCACGAACGCTTTTTTCATGTTACCGGGCATGGAAGGCCAGCTGCCGCCTGGGATAAAGCTGGAAGCGGTCGGTTCAGCCTCCCCGAGAGGCTCGACCCCTTCCCACTCTTCGCCCGACCCCACCCAGGCTTAGAACCCTCACACACATGCCATCTCCCCGATTTGATACGGGGACAACAAGTGCCTTGTTAAGACGTTCGAAAATTATATTTTCCTTCATATAAGTTTTCTTTATAGCCATGTAAGAGAATCCTGAATTTGATAGACATAATATTTTGTTCTATTTTTGGAGTGAAATTTTGACGTACACTTTTATTGTACGCACTTATATTTCCAATGATACTGTTATGCATTTAAAATCTAACGTTTGTTACATAGAGTTCATAATGTTAAAACTTGTTTAAAGTGTATGGTTGTGCAAATATTAGACAATAAATATTCATACAATAACGGAGGCCAGTTACGCGGTTATTGCAGCGTTCGTAAATTTAATTTTTATATTGAACGGAGAGGAATGTAGCTTTTAGAGGTGCTGTGCAAGTCTGAGAAGAGCCTTCCATTTTTATGAAAATTACTTTAAAACGGCTGTTTTTGGGCCATTTAGAATACGCCGACGTTACTACTTTTTTAATCTTTAAAAATAAAATCACGTTGCCAAATTGACATTCGGTCCGTTGTTAAATTTAGGACAAATAAAGCAATCCGTAATATTTAAAAAAGCACAATGCTTTATGCTTATTGGTTACCGGCATCAACAAAAGTCACTTGGCGTATCTACATCTCTTCAGCAAATCACAACCTAGTTTGTTGAACTACCGCAAGACACCGACCAAAGACTGTAATTAACTTTTGTATCTGTCTTCGCAATACTAAATCGAGATATAGAATAACTACATCTCTGATATAAGTTGCCCGTGTCATATACATAGTAAGATTGTGTTCGTTGCGGAAAAACTTTAACGCTTGCGTTATAAGTATATATAAATATAGTTTAATATAAATGTTACTTTTTAACCGTCTGTTCTAATTAAAGACTTTTAAAAAATAGTATATAATAATTATATGATTATTAGTGAGTCTTTCGTTACATTATGTACCTATTATCTTACATCAAGATGTTATGGAGAAAAAATATCAGTTCGCTTACGTAAAATGTAATAGTGCCATAGCACATTCGTTTGTATTAATTTAATGAATGTTTCCATCATTGAATCTTCATTATATAGTATAGTTTTAACATGTCTGTCCTAGATTGGACTAGGACAGAAAACGACAATCAGCAGTTCTTCCATTGATAAGGGATAAAACGTTTGTTAGTTAATATTACTAAACTTCACGTTTATTTTAAGTTATCGTTAACTAATCTCCACTTGGAGTAAGTTCAAATTGTCGATGAAAAAGATAATTGGTGAGCAATTTATTTAGTGTTGACATATAAGTTTATAGAATATAGATATACGATTACCTACTTAAAATATTATTGGTTAATTATAATTGGAGGTTTTTGTGTTTGAATTGGACGCACAACATTTAGCTATTCGTTAAGTTTTTAGGGTCGATAGGTGAGTTTTGTACATAGTGTAAGGGTGTATTACTTGATTTACTTTTAGATTTAATATCGCCGTTAAGGTATTAACAATTGCAGTGTGATTTATTAAGATAGATATATATCGGCGCCAGTCTGTCGCACAAATACAACGGTTGCATTAATGTGTACTCTACCCCATAGATTATTATTTTTCGTTATATTTTTTTTGTTTCCTGTACTTTGTTTCTTCGATTTTCTCATTTTCACGCCCCCACTACTTCCCGACATGTAAATCTGAATCGATTACGGTGGAGTTGTTTATTTTATTTTTTATTTTTTTTCTCCTTTTTTTTTGTAGTATTTTATTTTGTGATATTAGTGCTAACTAAGTTGGCGTTCATATGTTCATTGTTAAATCATTATAATTATTTCTTTTTCCTTTCTAACAACACGCTGCAAGGCAGCTTATTTAAAATTGTAGTTTTTATATGTCGAGAAATAACATTCATAAAGTATTAAGACGCCGCAAATTTCTAATTTCGGCTTAACATATGGAGTAGATTTTATCTGAGCTGAAAATGCTTCGTATATCTAAAACATATATTTTAACATATCTTAAAATTTAGGAATTTAATAATGTCAATTAATTTGAACAATACTTGGAAATCTAATAAATCAAGATAGACTTTATATGTTCTATATTTGTTACTATTAAAAATTAAATAATTACGAAGATGAATTATATTAAAGAATATATATAACGATAGGTCTTGATTACAATTTTCTCTATACAGAAATGTACTATTATCTAAAACAGGTTAACAACTATATGTTAATATTTCACACTTAAGCTATGTGCAATGATTTTTTATTCAACTGTTAATTATTTTTCTATATTCTATTAATATGATAGTTATCTAAAATGCTGATCAAATGATATTTATTGTGCATATATGTAACTTCACTAGTAGCATTTTAGTATTATTAGTTCTTCTATATTTTGTTTTTACTTTAAGTAGCTTTCATCCTTCCCTTATATTTTTAAACCTACCTGAGTTTTAGCAAATATATATTACAGCCGAAATAAATATCGCTAAAAAGTTTATTATTAAAAGAGAAATTAAGAAAAATAATAATTGTTGTTTATTAACATTTATAACTACTTTATGGATATACTTTTATAGGGTTTCTTTACAATATCGTTAAACATTGTATAGCTTTTATTTTACGAATAAAGATTCTTATAGTAACAATTTTATTAACAAAATTTGAACTACGACAGTTTATTTGATTTTATATCATTAAGTTTTTTTATTGTGGTTTCAAATATTAAAGCTTTAATAATTGATGTAAACGACGCAAAAGTTTATTTTCACCGTAACAAAAATTAAGTAGATAATATTATATAAGGGAACGAATTTTACCAGCGTATTAAATATTAATTAAAAAAAAATATGTACACTGCAAATAATAAATAATTCATATAAAATAAAAAATTAAAGACTACAATTGGTTTTTTATGTGATTTTACCTCCGATAAAATGATTATTTATATATTTCAGAAGGGTGAAGTGTGGTAAATTTTTCATTTATTATAAATTTTATTGAATTTCGACAGACACATTTTACTAAAAATGGAGCAAGAGATCCCGATAGAATGCTAACAAAGTTAAAAACAACATTATTAAAAAAAACAAACAGCATATTTGCTTTTTAAATGAATACCAAAAAAAATGTGAATAATTATTACTGCATAATACGTATGTCATCTGTATGTAGTTTTGGCTTATTAGCCATATAATATGTAATTTGTTTATCATGTTGTAATATGTATTCTTTTGGTACAAAGGTGCAATTTTTAATTGAAGAGCGGCATTGTAAGCGGCGGTATAAAATTTCAAATACGTGATTTATTAGCTTCCAACTGAAAAGTTCGTCAAAGTGTTACTATTAAAATAATCTTTGAATGAATATTAACATAATATTTCTTTACCTAAGAAATAAATGTATATTTTCTCGCGATATAAAATATGAAATGGTTTGGAATACTTTGAAATTCTACCACTTAATGTAAACTTGGGTGGCAAATTTCTTTAAGCTGTTTTTTTAATTTAAAGCCATTGCATTCATAGGATTTTTAACTGAACTTAAAATGTGACAGCCAAATAATTTAATACATTGTTTTCAGAAATAAAAAAAATTACAAAGTCTGTACGTTATTTAATGAAATTTTTTCGGTCTCATATCTAGTATTTTATTATTGCTACTATCAGAGAAAATGTAATAAAAATAAATCCTTAACAAACGCCGTAAGACTCTAGCTCGATGAGATGGTGAACGAAAGGTAAACTTCTCAGTACGAGATTAATATTAACTATATATTAAAAATCATACTATATTACTTCGATGGAATTTTAACAATGATTAGAGTTAGAAATATTTATCATTTAATTTGAAAATCTTTCACGTGATATTGTTTTTGACATCAGGTAATACGAGCGAACAATTCTTTTTTAAATCTTCCATTACACAAAAATACTAGAACAGATGTAGATACATTTTAAAGTATAAATTGAATATCAAAAATAACATAACGGAAACAAAGGTTACAGATTTTGAATTTTAGTGAACATATCCACGAAATAAAACAGGTACGTAAATTATATATAAAGACAGTTTGTTAAAATAGGTACAAGAAACAGATCCGAGAGAAAGAGTCGGAGAACTGAAGAAAACTCCTGGAGAAGATATCAATATCTTACTAGTAGATGATGCCAATCCTTAGCATGCAGACATCAAGCTGCTTTTCGAACGCATTTCTATATCACGTACAGGAACACAAAAAAAAAACCGGCATTTGGATTTTATCAGTTGTAATTTTTTAAAGAAAAATCTCATTTATCCTCACATTTGCCCTACCTGATGTTTCAGATTTCCACTACACGTACGAAGACGATGGCGAGGGTAACACTGTTCCAGTGATCACTTTAGAAGTTCTTTCCAAAGTTACACAAACAGAAGAAGAATACGAACAAATTGACATCAGCGATGATACGCAAACTCCCCCTGAGTCGCAAGATGCTTCCAGTGTGCATTACGCAATGGAGAATCCAACATCTGAACCAATAACAACGGAACCAATAACACCTGAAACAGGTGACAAAGAGCAAGACCAAAATGCTAACACTTCCAAAGTGAGAACTGATCTTCTGGAGTACATGACTAGGAACGACGGCAGCGTGATATGCAAGTTGTGTGGGGAGATACTACAAAGCAGGACCCATTGGTATCGCCATAAATACAAACTTCACGTGATACCACCGTTGAATCCGGCGCCTCTTTATCAGTGTGAACAGTGTCTAGTCTTCTTTAAAAGTAGAAAAGGTCTGTAAGTCTTAGATGATATGAAAAGTTTTTTTTCAGGTTTAATCCATCAACATTTTGCATGTCGATACCTTAATTCGCAAAATAGCTATATCAACCCTCTTCAAAAATGTGAAGTTCGTAAGGACATGATTTGGAATCATTTAAAATGTAATGTTAACGCAATTCTTTGAATAAATAGTTATTTGAAAAACTGTCTGATTGCCCTATGCGGCGATGAATTTGATTTTATTTTGTATTTAATTTGAAAAATTTTACAATTTTTAATGGTTCCCCTGACAAAATTACTCAAATAGAGTTAGCTGGTTTGCGAATTAAGGTATCGATATATGTAGGTCTTGTTGCAGCTATTATTCGGCTCGAACGGGAGATATCACTACCTTCCACACAAAACCTAAGTAAAAAAATAAGCGTAGGTTGTAAAATTATCACTAGCAACTCTTCGGACATTGTGAATGTCCTTGGACGATGGTAATTATTTGACATAACGTGAATCAGACTGCTCACTACCTCACCTTTCTATATTACAAATAAATCGAATTTAGAATCCTCTCAAGTCTGTAAAAAAAGGAAAGGAAAGTATATTAAAGCTTTCACTGATGTATCAATGACACCCTAAACAGCAAAGTAGAAACATTCATGCATTTTCTGAAGGGCAAAAGTTTAAAAGTTATAATTATAAGTATTGAAATTTATTGAAATATATTTTGTTTTTTTTTATATATGATTATTTATTTGATAATTAAAAATAGAATATGATAACAATATCGCCAAAAAGTAAAAATTACTTATCGGCGAAATATAGCTAGCTCTTTAATAAGTGCGAGCGGGATAATGGTAAGTACACCTATGAAATCCTGTTTCAAAATATATGTCGATTTGTAGTTCAAAAAATATAAATTAATTAAAACTTTCACTGCAATTTAGTATAATTTTGTGAATATCTTTTTTTCAGGTTACATTGGTCACCTGGCAAGCAGACATAGTGAAATATTAGCGGACTCGAGTCCTGTGTTAACAAACTCACAAGCCGAAGCGCTAGCCAAGCAGTTCCAGACTCAATCAGAAGCCAAGGACGACACGGATCCGGAACTCGCCATACCCAAAACAAGCGTGCCAAACTACCAATCCATTGTTAAACAAGCCACGAAAACGCTGGAAACCAAACGCCTCTGCAAAATTACCAAAGGTAGGTTAAAAAAGTTGTTACTTACCTATATAACTTACGCACTTATGCGTTCGTAAAGATGTGGCGGATATAACGTCTTTTTATTCATTAGCAATGGGATTAAAAAAATAAAAGTACATAATTAGAAAATAAAGGAATGCGACGCGAGAGCGGAATATCAATATCTGTCGATAGTAGATTGGCACCGCTACGCTTATTTCTTGCTTCAGTCGGTATTTGTTCTATATTAGAGCTGTGAACACGAAGTCTGTGAACGCTGGTGTCCAACAAGGCTGTGTGCTGTCTCCCACACTGTTCATTCTGCACATCAATGATTTGTTGCGCATTAGCAACATTCATTGTTGATAACAGAACAGGCGACACCTTGTATACCAGCTGGGCAAATATTTCTCAGAACCGCCTCCTCGAGTGCCGAAACGACGTAGCATCACTAAGCATACTATACCGCATCTACCACAGGGAGTGTTCAGAGGAATTGTTCGGATTAATACCGGCTGCACAATTCGCTTATCGTACAACGCGATAATACACCAAATACCATCTCAATGGTTGGTCCACCACAGTGCGTTTTCGTCGTCATTTTCTGCCACTCACGACACACCTGTGGAACCGATTGTCGCCAGCGGTATTTCTGGACTGATACGACTTAGGACCTTCAAGAAAAGAGTATACGCAAGATGTAATTGTACACCGCCAAGAAAGCATAAATAAGTTGCTGCACATGTAATAATTTACGAATATTAATTTTAAACCATTAACCAAAACTCAAATCAGAACACCTGGAAGAAGAGCGCCTTGAGTCACTCTACTACTTCCTACGACAAACCAGGTGGCTGCTGATGCTTATGAACCCCTTGACCTTTTTTTAACATAAATTACCTGCATTAGTCGTAGTAGTGGTTAGGAACATATTAAGGATTGTGAAGGGCATGGAAAAAGAACAATAATATGACCTTTCGGTAACCTTATGAAACACGCGTACTTCATTTTGTAGCTCTATGAAAAATTTGGAACATATCGGTATTAGGGGTCCCGCATACAATTGGCTGAAATCTTAGTTATAAAATAGGAAGCAGTGTGTGGAGTTGCTAAATGTTGGCGACAAACATATTATACAAGAATACCAGTCCCAATATCAA
>JAOCPS010000023.1:988205-1022426 GCA_025505425.1 Graphium colonna | reverse complement strand
CAAAAAACATAAACATAAACATATTCTATCATTCAAGTTGGATCAAACTGCACACAGTGAGTAAAATTGGCTTAAAATTTAGTAATTTAGGAGTTCATCGCGGACAAACAATGTGACACGTTAATTTTATATATTAAGGTTTACGTTCATTCCATCTAATACAAACATGAGAGAAACATGATTTGAACCATTAACCCCTTTACAAAAATATTTCAAATATTGTATAAAATCAATGCTGCCAAATCTAATGACAAGAGTCCCGAAGTAACTAACATAAAAACCAACTGTGTTGAGACTCTCCTCTTTTTTTGAAACCGGTTGACAATAAAAATCGACGAGTACAAATGATGTTATGCACAAAGTTATAATTATAAGAACATTTAAGAATGCAGCGAAATAAGAGTATCTATCTACTATCGAAACAGATCGTCTTGCATCCATAAAAGTCCCCGGGCGCTTCGAACGTTCACATAATCCTCGGACTTAACTTGTTTTGTTCGAAACAAGAAGACTCGGTGACCCATTTCACCACTGCGATCGGGCCTTTAGTGCTGCTCCGACTTTACTGCTTATTAATCATTTACAAGCCCTGTGGAAATACTTCATGCGCTCAAGGACTTAGCGAGATGCAGGCGACTGAATAATGAAACAGCGCTCTGTGTATTGGTGCATTCTGTTTACGGGACATCTGTACCTACTTTTGCACGTTTGCTGCGAACTAGGACTTAGCAATTATTTTAATTATTATATTATTATTTTTAGATATGTTAGTTAGTAGAGCATAACATCTTCTGGAGAGTACCACCGACCTTTACAAAGCCGGCATAAAGTAAAGTACGCATGACTTTTGAAGTTGCTGGTGGGACATTCTTACCCTTTTCTTGATCCATTCCTTTCCCCTCCAAATCTTTAATCCCGACCCCATCCTATCCAATAAACCTTTTCTGTCCAATTTTCCAGGTTGACAACGCACTCACGAATCTCCGGATGTTGTGTGCGTGTCTATGGGCGACGATATCGCTTAACATCAGGTGAACTGCCTGCTCATTTGACTTCCTTTCCATAAAAAAATATTTTTATCTTATAAACTACTGAGTCGATGTTTATGCTCAGCGAACTTAAAATTGTACTAATATTAATTTTCATTTAAACTGAAGCACTGGTTCGAGACTTGTAGCGGAACATAGAGACAAAAAATTGCTCGCTTAATAAACTAGTCGTCCATACCTGTTTAAACCGCCAAATTAATAGTTGCGTGGCATGATGCGACATAACCTAAACAATATTTCATGGATTAACCTACCACCCATATAGATGTACCTATTTCGATATTTAGTAGATATGCTCATTCATTTGTATGCATAGGTGCAATAAAAATATGCAGCTAAACACAACATGAGGTTATATTTAATGTATTACAAACTAGTCATATAGGCTAAATAATAACATGAGAGTAATCTTACCTGGGGGGGGAGGGGGGAGACCTAGCTACCTGTAGCACAGGTACATACAGGAACCTATTTCAGGAGCTAGTCTCTTTACTAAGGAACAGATCTCTTATACGAGTCTTAAGGCACTTTTGTAAATCCTATGTAAAGAGAGAATAATAAACATTTATTATTATTATTCAATTAAATAAAGAAAAAACTATATATTTTCATCACTTTATACATATCGATGGTTAAAAGACGATATATGTATATGTATTATGTATACAGGTTACTGCTGAATTACTAACGATATCAAAGAAAAGCACTAGCTACAATTAGGGGCATAGTTTTAGCCTAAATTTTCCAATTCGGCTGCGATCAGCTGGTACGCGAGAGAGCGTCGACCTGGAGTGAAACGGAAGGCGGAGGGCCTTTAGTTCCACTCCGGTCACACCATGTACGTTCTGATGACCATGAATTATGCAATTAATTGTTTAACTTTAGATTATGTTTACTCAGAGGCAAATCAATATTTATTTACTTTTTATAATATTTTCATTCTCATCCCCACGTATAACGTCTTAAACGCAATTTCTGTGCCAATTTTTATGAAAAAACTATGTTCATTATTAAAAAAAATTGTGAGCAAGTTCGGTTTGGAAGGAGTCATCGAGTAATTTTGCTTTGAACCGGATAGGTAGCGCTGTCGTCGGTTGCCAATGTTGCCAGGAGAACGGTCAAAATTACTGCAGCCAATTTATGCAAGTGGAATATTTTATTAGCAACTAAATATTCATTATTCATATGAAACAAAGCTACCCAAATAAGTCACGCAGCGGCAGTTGCTTGAATTAGAGTGGGTGTGAATAAAATTTCTCCATCCCTTCAAAATATCGAGTAGCAAACACAGGGACATGTTGGTATTACAAATCTTTTTTTATTGCAAAAAATATTGATTTTATATTCTTTTGAAATTCTTTTATAAATACAATAAAAATTAAAGTATAAAAGTATAAGGAAAATTAGGCGTAACATATCTAAAATACGGCTGGTATAAACGTCAAAAAAAATTAAACGACGTCGTTCTAATCTTTAAATACCAGTTACATATTATTACTGCAAAACTTCATACGTAAATTCGTATGACGAGTATATGCCCGGCTAGCTCAGTCGGTAGAGCATGAGACTCTTAATCTCAGGGTCGTGGGTTCGAGCCCCACGTTGGGCGCAACTATCTTTTTTGTTCTGTATTTATGAGACGACTGATCTAAAAATGTTCTATTTCCTCGCACAGCTAAACTGCACAAAAAATAAATACAACTGTTTATATTTTTTCAATACGTATTTTTTTTTAAGAACAGACGTTTCAATGATAATGAACATGATCATATACCTAATATATCTTTATGATATCTATTAACGTCATATTGTTAAAAATTGACATTTTTTATTGCGGTTTTTCAGTATAAATTTTAATAATTCTATGCTCTGACAACTTGAAGTTTTTCACTTCTTATTCGACATATACATAGTACAAGTTAAACACATACAGACGAATGTAGAATTTAAACGTGTGTTCCCGATTTTCTCTAAATATATTGATTTGATTTTTAACCGACTTCAATAAAGGAGAAAGGTTCTCAATTCAAATGTGCCTATTTTTTATGTACGTTCGCGCATATACCCCCCGTCTCCGTTCGTTTCTGAACAGATTTTGAAAATTCTTTTTTGTTTGATAGGGTATTAACTCTTCTGGAATTGTCCTATACAAAATCGGATTAGTGGTTTGTTTTTATAATAAAAATAAAAAAAGATAATTTATTTACATACGTGTGTATCTTTGCCACTTATCATCTAATTTAAATTTTTTTAATTGTTTGGGTAATCTGCCAAAAGGGTATCCTAAAATTTTCACAAAAATCGTTTAAATAGTTTGTTTTTTATATATGTTACAAAAATACACTTTCAAGTCGTTTTAGGGTGGTTTTTGTCATTTTCTGTGATTTAAATAAACTTGTTCTGTAATGATATAAAAAATTAAACAATGTTATAAAGTTTTTTTTTGTAAGAATAAGTCACACAAGAATTATATATTCATTTGATACATAATTCTTTATTTTATAGATTATAACTGATAAATTTATTTAACGTACATCCACTTACAAAGCTTTTAAAGACAGTGTCGCTCTTTTCAATTAAATAAATATCAAAATTTACATATTTAACATTATAACTACTGTGTACTTAGTAAAAAAGTTGCTCTGTACATCACCAGATACAATTCGAAAGACTCAAGCGAGCAATATACTTCAACGGAACCTCCACGACTGGGAACACATCGACAAACAAACTCAGCCATTGAAAACGCAACAGAAAGTTCGGTGAGTTTAAAAAAAATACAATTTTTCTTTATAGTAAAAATGTAAAATCGATTTTAATCGTTGTTTTAACAAACAGTAACAGTATTATGTAAAAAATCTACAATGAATCTCCTATATTGATCTATAAAAATGTATAATATATTTAGTAGGAAAAGTAAAAAATCTTCTGAGACAATTAATATTAAAAATTACAACGAAAATATTTATAAAGCAATATAACTAAACCTTACTACAATATTTAAATAATCCTACCCTGCGCGACATGGTGCCATGAACGCTGGCTGCATTTTCTCGCTGAATATACTTAACCTTTTGGCGAGAAAAGAACCAGCTCTCTTGTCGCCAGTTGCAACATTAATTTTAATTTAAAATAGCTCTCTGGAAAATTTATTGGCCCTGGACCCCACGGACCTAACGTCTCCATAGCAAGTGGCATAAATAAATATTCTTATAATTGTCTAGATATAAATATGCACAAAAACTTTTATAAATCTTAACTTAACTGTTGCCCTCAAATATATCTCATTTTAGTTATTTTTCACTGGCGAACGATATTCACGTAGCGTTTTTAATATTACATTTTCTCACTGGTCTCAATTCTTTACAAACTAATTCCAAATTATTTGTAATCGACTGTGCACCTTTTCTATAAGTACTGTAAAAACCTTGAGACTCTTCATAAAACTGCCATCAGCATATTAGGTACTAATTTATCCGTCACGAAACCCAACGTTACTATCAAATTGTGCTAATTTTTCTTTAACAGTAATTCTTCTTGAACTAAGAGACAAATTCCACTTCTTCCTGTTCTCCGCCAGTCTTTTGACATCTTGATAAGACATGACATTCGCCTTCTTCTTTATCTGCTGCATATAACTGGTCCTTGGTCTTCCCCTTCCTCTTCTATTTTTTTTTTAACAGTAGTAATTATCAAACAAAATATTGTTTCTTATGACAAGGCTTAAAAAAATCGAATTTACCACTGCAGAAAATACTGAGGAAAATCTCTACAAATCTGAACCTTTTTACTTCATTCCTCTTCAGTTCGGATACAGACAAGCACTTGTGCAATCGCTATTGCGGCGGCTCGCACACTATGACAACGCCGGCGCAGCGCGTGGCGCGGGTTGGCCACTTCGTTAAACAGTGGGGTCCTGACGTCTTGCCACTGTCGTCGGGCTATGCAACCGGGGAGGACGGAAGGGTAATATACTATATTTTACTCTACTCGTATGACATACTGCAAAAGGTATAACAATAATAAGACTCAGTTACCTATTACACTCAATTGTAATATCAACAAAAATAGACTTATTCTCCCAATATCTTACAACGTTGACTTTATGTACCCATGGGCGTACATAGAGGGAGGGCCGTGCACACCCCAGGATGGTCTAATGCCCACCCCAGGGTGTTGGATTTCGGATTTCAAATTCTAGGCTAAACCAACCAAGAAACTTGGATAGAGATACGCCCTACCTGCTTATTTGCTTCATTTTATGGACAATTCTTGTGGTTGAGATCTGCTTGTTTACTTTTTCAGTTTTTAATTGAAGATTGCACTTATTAGTGCCATTGTGAAAATTTTCAGTACCCTTTTGCGATAGTAACGACAATTTCTTCCAGAACACTTACCCTTTACTGTGCCCCTTTTTTCTGCATTACACACATCATCTTTAAATATATTCATGTGGGTTGACGAAGTTCTAAGCTCTAGCGTCTAGAAAATATTCTGGATGTTAGATACCCCAACCCTAGCCTCTTGTACTTAAGGAAACATGCAAAAATTCCTAATGTACAATAAAGTAGTATAACTTGGAGGAGTTACAAACTCCATTTCGCATTTACAATATCAATATAAATTTTAAAATCGTCTATTAGCATCTAAGTCTATTTATACCAACAATGACACCCAGCATATTTCAATTTGTTTTCGCCTTTAAAAGGTTAATAAATCATTCATGGGACACCTTCATTAAACAATTAAAACGTAAAATTAAAAATGGACTTTTAAGTAAAGCTTATTATAGCATTGCTGAATACTTTGATGACACAACTGTGTGGTCTTAGTACTGTTGTTACTCGCGTAGACTTAAGAGTAAGTCAATGTATACTAAAAAATTGTAAGCCAAAATCATTTTAAAAGAGCAGCTGATAAGTTTCTCGCCAGCTCTTCTCAGTAGAATCTGCTTTCCGAGCTGGTCGTAGCTTATAATACTACGAATCTTCATAAACTTCACCTTTCATAAGAGCGCGCAAGCGCCTATTTAAATTTTTTATGTTATCCAAAACAAACTAAGCAACTTCGACCGAATTCTAATATTATTCATGTACAATAAAAACGTATTCGAAATTAAATTTGAGGTTGTAAGTTTAACTATTCATAACTTTTCAATATTTTCAGATTTATAAAATTAGCCCGTCCGAAGGCCAAGACGCTGTATCAGGTATAAACTTTGAAATACATTATGATGCACATTTAGTCTACAGAAAATTCCATACATACCACATTCACTTTACAACAGAATATAATTACGATTACAGTGCTATGCAAAGTCTTCATCTAAAAGATAATTTACTTTAAAATGTAGAATGATTTTTATGTAAAAGCCCGAGCAAGTTGTTCATCAAGTTACCTCATGCGTAAAATGAGGAATTCAAATTTTAAAGTTTTGAAAAATTACGTACTGTTGGATAAAAAAATGTTTTTAAAAAGTTAGCATTTATATTTTTGCAGTCGTTTAGCTCGTGCAAACGATTTGTTTTATCCTCTGTAAGTTTCGACAAAATATTGATTAAAAAATATTGATATAAATATCGCGATTTTTCTACAGAATTAGGTTTAGGGACGGTTAGGAATAGGCCATATGAAGGTGTTATTCCAGGCGAAACAATAGAGTTCACAAACAAAGTATTTTATACTTTAGCATACTTTATTTTTAACTAAAAATATATTAATTAAAA
This sequence comes from Graphium colonna, assembly GCA_025505425.1. NCBI lineage: Eukaryota > Metazoa > Arthropoda > Insecta > Lepidoptera > Papilionidae > Graphium > Graphium colonna. Next base: position 1,015,651 of record JAOCPS010000023.1, on the reverse strand, counting down.
ATAAAGTAGAATATTTCATTATAGACTTTGGTGGCAACAATATGAAATTGTTGTCTATCTATCATGTACATGTAGAAATAATAAATAAACACCGGAATTAAATACCCATCATGTAAGTATCTAAAAATATATAACACTTCATGGGTGTCTTTTTTCTTAGAATATTTTATTTCATCGAATACTAACAAAAACAAAGTACTATCATCTTTAAAATAGTGAAATAATTTATAAAAGCAATAACAGTTCCTTTCTAAAATGCTTTGCGGAGTGGTTCCATTAAATAAAAATCCGCTCGAAATAATCATAGGTACGTTATAAATAAAATGATATGCAGTTACAATTTAAAAAATTATAAGCAGAAAAAATATAATACATATATCGACGGTTAAAGGTGACTAACGAACCATTTGGCCGTTTTAGAGTAGAGCAATTTAAAGTTAAAAAATTGTATCGCAAGCGGTATTAATCGATGGAAGCTATACAAACACCCTTATATATTTAATTTTAAATTGTTTTTGATATGCACCGAAGGGAACTAAAACTATTTTTTTTTTAAATTTTAAGTTGCTCTACTGTAAAACAGCCAAATGGATCGTTAGTCACCTTGCCTTTTATCCGTCGATATTCGCTATTCGGTATTCGGCCGGAGAGTTCGTAATATTCGACCGAATAGTAAAAAGCCGAATATTCGTTGCATCTCCAATATATACACGTTTAATTGTAGGTGGCCCTGTGGAAGCACCTTGTACTCCCTTAATGCCAATGAAAAAACCTGATTACACAAAATTTGAAAAACGACTTGTAAACGCGGTAAGCATTCTGGAATAAGAGCAGTAATAATAATATTAACTGACTTTTAAAAAATCGCATATTTTCTCAAGGTTTTGTAGTTCTTTCTCAATTGGTTACACGTTTATCGTATTTTCTTTGGTATAACACCATTTATATTGATATAAGTTAGTGCGAAAGTATATGGTTCCTGATATTGAAGTGATATCATCCTTGGACACCCACAGAAACCAAAGTTGTTGAGTTACTAGATGCCGATGTATTGGCAAAGCGCTCGACTTCTTGAAGTACCTAAAAAAATGGAATACGTAGGCTGCTTTTTTAATGTAAAAGAAGACAAACGAGCAGAAGGTTCCCGTCGCCCATAGACACATACAGCATCTGGAGAATTCAGTGTGTTGTCAACCTGGGAAATTAGAGGGAAAGGGGATTCGATCGGATTGCGACAGGATTATGGATCTGGAGGGGAAAGAAGTGGGAAATGTCAATAGGTAGGAATGGCCATACGGCAACACCAAGACTTTGTAAAGAGCGGTGGTACTACTCCGGATGAGCGTGGCCGTAGAAGTGCAGCAGAAGCCTTGAAAACATGTTATGCTCTACCACCTTGTCTAATCTTAATATGATTCATGCCAATTATACTGACGTACTTTTTTAAGTAATATATTAAGTACACACTGAATATAGGGTTAATAATATTCATATGTTGTATTGACAAAAAGCGTAGATACAGACTTAGAAACGTCTGCTGCACAATGTCGAATTGTGCACACATTTCCTTTCCTCTCCTTCAATCAATTTTTTTCCGTAAAATAAGTATTATATACAGCAAATAAGATTGAATATGCTTATCAAAAAAAATGCTTATCAATACTTTGACATATAACATTAAGGACGATTTTGATTTGTTACTTTTGTTCGAGACTGTTTATCAAGGGTTTTTTGATTTTATATCCTATTCATTTAAAAAATAAGGAGTAAACACAAAATAAGGAGCGAATTTATACGAAAAAAGACAAGTTAATATACGTCCTTGATTATAGTCAAAAGTTAAAATGGCGATAGGCTGGCCACGTAGCATGACATGAAGATAAGAGATGGACTATAGAAGCGACGCGATGGAAAGACCAAGCGGGAAAAGACGGAAAGGAAGACCTTTAAAAAGATGGAGCGATGATATAACAACAGCAGGAAAAGAGTGGATGAAACAAGCAAAGGACAGAGGAAACTGGACCAAACTGGAGGAGGCCTATACCCAAGTTGGGGATCCTAACTCATCAAACTTAGACAAACAAACGATGTAAAAATGTAAATAGAAACAAAAAAAATGTGTAAAAATAATTGCAGATATGTACTGTAATATGTTATATATAATTGTAATATTTAGGTGATGGGAAATAAAAAACTTTATAATTATCATTATTATTATCCACCGCCGAGTAAACGTAATCACGTTATGCATACTTTACCGGACACGGCATGGCCGAAGTGAGACGGACGGGGGGAGGTGGACGGCCTCGCGCGTACCAGTTGATCACAGCCACCGCACTTCATTCATTTATTCGATAATTTAGAATAAATCTATGCCCCTAATTTTATTACATAAATATGATGACAATCGAGTACAGAGTCCTCTCCTTTGATATCACTTAGTGACTTGCCAATCATATTGCAGGTGATTCACATTCAACCTGTATAATAAGATTTAATAAATATGTACAATATTTCTATAACACAATACATATTGTTTGCTTATTTTTTCATTTTATAGGAATGTCGATGCCTGGAGGAAGGAAAACCGGCAAACACAAAATGAGAATTCTATTCGAGATAAGTAAGCAATGGAGTTATGTTTTTACAAGTATTTACAAGTTGAAGATGAAGACGAATGTTTCTAGTCTAAAATTATTTTTTTGTTTACAATTTAATCACTTTCTTATTGAATATGCTAAACATGTTATTATTTCTGATTCAAAAATAATATCATTTACTAAACATGTATTTGGAAAACTTATTTTGTTAATTTTTACTATAAAATTTGTTTATTCATATTTATCAAATTAAAGGCATGTTTTATTTTCACTTCGATTTTATTGGTAAATCAATTACCGTACAGATGTTGAACCTTACACAATAAGTATCACTTAGACGTTTTAAGACTAAACAAATAACAAAATCGTCTTTTACATTCAAGTACTTTGATGAGAAAAAAAAATAAAGCACATCTAAGAAACGCAGAAAAAGCCACATATGTTATATTTACAAAATTATTATTATTGTGATAAACTATTGCAGAGATCTTTTTAAACAAGGATACACTTGAATGCTGATATAATGAATATTAAATATAGTTTCGAACAAAAAGAAATATGACAATTTTAAAAAATCACAAATACCAAATTCAAACGCAAAAGTTAATTTTTCGCATTATTTGGATTTCAAAAACAAAGTACTGAACCGATTTTTGTGAAAATTTTATGGGACTATATAGGAATTTTAGACAAAAAAGAATTTTTAAAATCGGTTCATAAACGGCGGAGATACCTGCAAACATCCAAAAGAAATAGAAGCATCCGAAATTAAGCACCTCCCCCTTTTTTGAAGTCGGTTAAAATGTAAATATTATGGAATTGAATTGTGTTAACTGCAAAACTGAAGGTTTAAGTATTATCTCTCACCATACATTTATATACACAGGCTAAATTATTACATTTAATTATGTATCAATAGCCCAGTAACTATTTAAATACCAACCCGCATTATTTACAGCAAGCGAAGCATATTTTTAACATGACAATGATTGTGCAATTACATATTTATTATTGGCGCGTCATTAATATAGAAAGTAATAATTTCACATTTTAAAAATACTAGCATTGTAAACTATATAGTGGAAAATACTTCTTATACATATAAGTGAGCCTGCACAGAAAATAAAATACAAATACCATTCATATGACTATTTCTACAATTAACACATACATACATCTCTTATACGTATAGATATGCAACAAAATGTTGACACCTAAATTACTATCTAAGACATAGTAGCCGAATTAGTCTAGGAAACTTTTTTCTTTAAATACAATGAACAGATGAACTATATGGTCATTATGTTATGAAAACTTAACAGAAAAGTGATAAACACTTCTTCAAATTACATTTTTAGAAAACTTTAGTTCGCGATCGCACACCATTTTCAAAATGTTATCTAGATACACTATATATAAAATAAGTTACAAAAGCATAGTATCTTTGCTGTGTCAAAATTATTGTATTGAAATAAGTCACTAATTTTTTTTTTAATAGCAAACTGATGAAATGTAAATATATGTAAAATATTTATATCAGTAAATGTTACTAATAATATTGTAACCATTCACGTGTGTACAAAACTTTTAACTTTAAACAGTAATTGGCATAAGAGTAAGCAATTTCCCAATACCTCATTTCCTAATCTGATACAATTCAAGTCAGATTATAAAATGGCATTTATTTCACAGCTTGTTTTTCAAATTGGTTCGAACTATGCTAGTTGCATAAGAAATAATGTACAATAATTATTCTAACATCTTTGTCTAGCGATGTCTTCCTCTGCCGCTATAGTGATTGCTAGAGCCGTCGCGACTGTATCTGCGTTCTTTTCTATCGTCCCGATTGCCTCGAGATCTGTCCCTGCGATCGCGGTCCCTTGACCATTCCTTGTCACGTGACGATTCGTGACCCCTGCGAATTCAAAGCAAAATTAGAGTAAGAAACTTTATAACCTATCTTATAACGCAGCATGTAGGTACACAATGGTTACTATAAGGACTGCTCTAGACCTCATAAAAATATTAGTTTATACAGGATAACTCGTAAATCACAAACAATATTAAAGTAGAGCACTCTGTACTGGATTGTCATCATATTTATGTAATAAAATTAAGGGCATAGTTTTTAACCAAAGGACACTGCTCAATTTTATATGGCAAACAGTTCCAGATTGCATCAATTTCAAACTTATATTTTAGGGCTACACATATTTATATTAACTCCTATAAAAGTTCTAATCGTAAAGAAAAGTCGTTTTTTTTATCAAAATCGATAAATTGATTCATAGAAAACAGTTTCTATTGCTTTCTTCATCTCTATGACTGATTGTGTAAACGTCATGTATGTAAAGCAAAATTCATATTTCTTTACTTTAAACTCCCAGTAATGTCTGGAAATAATTACTTTATAATTTTGATCCTGGTCCATGAGATTTTTGGTACCACTTTGGGCAATGTCCTTTCCGAAAAATAAATGTAGTAAGATACTCGGCGCGGCGCCTGACCAGCAGTACCCGGCATAGGTCGTCAAACCCAGGGTGTCTCCCCATCTTCCACCTCACTTGGGCCGCGTTCTATAGGCCGTTTCTGCTAGGATGGATATGCGTTGCGTCATTAATTATCAGTGATAAATCAATATTTATTTTTAATAATATTTTTTTCTTTATATATGATCCCCACATATAACATCCTCAAATATTAAAAATGATTTGCCAGTGACCCTGTATAATTATGAATACGACATTGTTTGATAAACAATATAAGAAGTCGGCCCCTTTTTGAAATTATATAAGGTTATGACAGTACTCTCGATAGCATTATCAACATATCAGGCGGTCATACCTAGATTCGCCGGCTGATCTGCTGTCGCGCGACTTGCGTCTACCACCCGACGTGGCTGAGCGCGATCGCGGCGACCGGGAACGCGACCGCGACCGCGACCGCGACCGCGACCGTGACCGCGACCGGCGCCGCGATCCCTTCGGCGAGCTTTCGCGCTCGCTATTCAGGTTGAAGTCGTCGAATCTGCTTAAATAGGCGATGGTTACTTTAAACGACCGACAGAGATTTCTGAAGGTTGGCCTCTTTCTTCTTCTTATATGCTCTATTCCCAAATTACTTAGGGTTGGCTTCATATCAAGCCAAATATTACCTGAATATAGGTTTTTATACAGAGTGACAGGCATTACAACCAAAGGATGGAAGAAAGGTAGCAGTTAAAGTTGAAGGTGTCGGTGGAGATAGGCTCATTGACTATTCTAATATAATAAAATTCATCATATAAAAAAGAGCTTTAAAATTCAGCTGATATGTACTTTTAGATATTTGTATGTTATATCAATGAAAAGAAACGCCCAGAATTATTATATGAAGTTATTTAAATTTCACTTAGGACTTAATTGAAATACTAGTTTGAACCGGCACAAAAACACGGATTATTTGTCAATATTAATTATAAAGTTTTGAAAATGTTTTAAAACAGAGAGCATGAAAAACAAAAAGAATGAAAAAAAATGAAAGTTTATAAATGAACCTAAGATATTTTATTAATGCCTTATAAATAATTTGTTATTCCCATTAATATATGCTTTTTAGTGTCTTTTTTTGTATTATTTTACTCTAAAATGCCCACTATTTCAAACCATATTCTTTGAATGTCAGGTCTTTGCTGGTTGGTAATTTAATTTATATCTATAAAGATGCCTATCCAAGATTTTTCTGATATACAGTCAATGAATCAAAGAAATAAAAATGCAAAAATAAGAACACTAAATAACTGAAAATATTGTGTACACTAAATAGTGTCAAAATTATGTATATTTCATGCATTTTATATTATATATTCTTGGTGCTGATATATGTACATAATTTTGAAACTGTTGTATTTACACTGATGTGAGTACATACATAACTTTTTTGGCATATTAACATTTTATTGCTTGTGATTGTTTTTGCTCACCAATTATTTTTGGACAATATTTAATACATTCAGTTGCCAATAAATAATATTAATACCCATTCATTACTCAAAAATTACAAAAAGATTTATAATAGTTCATACTTATTTTTAGGCGCCTGTGTTGAACTGTGACTAGAACTTGAACTTGAAGTTGAACTTGACGATGATGAAGAACTGCGAGATCTGAAATGTTATAAAAAAATAACAAATGAAAAAACATGTATAAACAAATTTAAACGCATATAAAGTACAGTGAAATATAATCACATTTAATGCAAGATGAAAACAACTTTTACTAATTAAGTTAAATAACATGTACCATTTTAATCTACTACTGCATAACACAAAAAATATTTTTTATAACTTGAAAAACTTAACAAATTTTATATTTTATAACTATACTAGCTGACCCACCAAACATTATTTTGCCATATAAATAATTTCTAGGCTAGAATACAATAACGAAGTCAATTAATGTAAGTTGTGATTTAATATAAGATGTGGTATTTGAGTGAGAGGCATGGAGTGGCCTAATCAAATATGGTTTAAGGCTATATGGCTATTAAAAAATAGGGGTTGGCGATAGAAGGGTGAAAATTTAAGATTGTACGTATTTTAACACCAGACCATAAAAAAATTAAATACTAAAATTTTGTCCAAAAAATAAAACAAATTCGGGGTGTACCACTATTATCACTTTTTTTATGAATAGGAAGACAAACAAGCGGACGGTTCAACTGATGGTAAGTGATCCCGTCGCCTATGGACACATGCAACATCCGGAGAATTACGAGTGCGTTGTCAACCTGGGAGATCGGATATAATAGGTTTATTGGATAGGATGGGTCAGGATTAAGGATTTGGAGGGGATAGATGTGGGAAAAGAAAAGGGTAGACATGGCCAACCAGCATCCCCAAAAGTCATGCATACTTTATTTTATGCCAACTTTGTATAGGGCGTATGAAAAATAGATTACAGTAAATTCTCAGACCTACCAAATATGCATCTAAAATTTCATAAAAATCAGTCAAGCTGCTTTGAAGGAGTATGACAACCAATAATGTGACATGAAATTTTTATATGTTAGATATAAATATTTCTTAACTATGCAAGTTTTATAATGCTTCCTCTTTTTGTAGAGCATATTACTGCACTTGATATTGGAGTCTCATCTTGATAAGATAAAAGCAAATTGTATTTAAACACAAACCTTTGAGTTCTTACATTCAATAATCTTTAAATTAGCTTATAATGTATTATTAAATATTGTACATACCTTCTTTTACTACTACTGTCTGTTGTCTTTGGATCAGGTGTACTAGATTTTCCATTTTTCACAGTTTGTTCTGAAGACACTGCCTCTTTTGAGTTGGCATTTTCTTTAGCCTTTTCAGAGTTTTCTGAAAATGAAAGTTAAGAAATAAAGTAAAAATAGGCAAAATGAAGTCTTTATTTCATTAACAGAGAAAATAACACATTGATTTTGTGGCACTGATGATGTAAATATGTATATTCAGGACTAATTTAGAGGTACCAGCTGTTATTTTCGAAATAATGATGGTTAACATGGATTTGTTAGTACTATATTGATCTATGCTATACTTAGTGCTAACCCAAGTTTGATGTGTTTCCCTGTTCCCCATCACTGCCCCACAGATCATACTTAGAAAGGTCTGCTTCATCCCCCGATTCTTCCTCATCCTCCTCCTCAGCATTTTCCTCATCATGCGATCCACCTGCCTTTCCCTAGAACAATAACATTGAATAAATATATAGTGTCATATTAAAAACAAAATGTGGTATGTGAATACAAACCTGTTTCTTTCTCTTTTTTTTCTTCCCCTCACCTGTTTTTTTTAGATATTTCTCAGATGGTTTAACAGCTAGTTTAAGCCTGTTTAATAATATAGGTTTAGGAAGTGCAAAACTTTTAAAGTTGCCAATGACTGGGGCGTTCTCATTGACGTGAGGAGTTTGCTCCTGGTTTTTACTTTCTTCGGGTAACTTTAAATTAATATTCAACTTTTTGGCTACATTAGTTGGCATGACAACTGGGCCAGGATCAAATATGTCACTTAAAAAAGGTGTATGGTCTGTGTTACCATCTAATTTTTCTAACTGTCTTTCAATGCTCCCATCTCTATTGGACTCCTTTTCCCAGTCCTCATCATTAGTTAAATTTATTGTTTCAACATGCTGTACATCATTATCAGATACATTATTGGTTTCAGGAACAATATTGTCATTTTCTATACTGTCAGCACTACTATTTGGTTGTAACTGTTGCAAATTCTGGAGCGCTAGCAATAGCGTGTTAGTGTTTATACCTGATAACAAGTTTGATATATTCAGTTGGTCAATTTTTGAAACAGATTGGTCCGGTAAGTTTAGATTTTTATACTGCTGATTGGGTTCTGAAGTACAACTTTTTGTCAATATAGTGCTTTCATTTAATATTTGCTTTTTATTACAGGTTTCTGAAGTATTTTGTGACACATTTGTTGGAATTTTTTGACTCAAATTTGGTGGAATTGTTATTGTTTCAAGCACTTGCACACGCTTTGATGGACTTATTGTTTTAATCAATTCTTGATTTTGAGGCTTAACTGTTAGTTCAAACGAAGTATTAACTATTTCATTTGACAATTTTACAGGTATTGGATCTCTTTGTAAAAAACTTAGATGATTTTCCTCATTTAATATCTGTTCATTGGAAATATTGTTTGGTTCTTTATTTGAGTTGCTTTGTTGTAAAAAACTTAAATGACTTTCATCACTAAATGATATGTCATTAAAAATATGGTTAGATTCTTTTATTGGTTTATTTTGTTCATGTGAGGTAGTTTCCATTGGTTTGTTATCATTACTTAAATTTTGTTCATTTCCTTTTTGAAATTCTTTAAGTAAATCCAACAGCATATCCCGTTTGTCTTTAATAAAATCAATGTTTACATTTTGTGTTTTACTAGGACACTGGGACTGTTCTGGTGTAGTATTATATAACATTGTAGACATTGGACTTTGAACTGTAATTAAACCTATATTTGGGGGTGATGGTGTCTGTCTAAAAGATGTTTCAATTGAATCAGTATTTTTGTAGAGAGCATCATCATCTTCATCCCATTCAGTCTCATAAATTTTCGGAATGTTATTGTATTTCTCCATCTCATTGTTTCTTTCAGGACTTTGATTTGCACCATCACCAGAGTTAAAAATGTCCATTATACTTCGATTTTTAGAACCAGAATTGGACTGCACTACATCAAAAATCCGAGAAGTGTTTTCTACAGCTTTGTCTTTCCTTGGAGTAGACATTAAGGGTTTATCAAATGGTGTATAATGATTAATAGAGGAAAAATTATCAAATTCGTCTTTCGTAAAGTCTTCTGAACGATTTGTTGTAGGAGCTGTAGCATAACCAAGTGTTTCTCCATAATATATTTCAGTTGCAGGTTTTGGAATATTCTTAGTTGCATTAACTGTGGCTGAGGTTAATGTAGATTTATTTGCCCCTATAGATGTTCCATTTGCTTTTGCCCAATAACCTTTCTTTTTAACATTATCTCTGAAAACTTGATAATTTCTCTTAGCTGTAGAACCCAATCTTGTGGGCACATATTCACTTGAACATCCGTCAGTATCCAGAACAATACTTTCTTGTGCTTTTACATTCATATTATGCAGATTTGCAGTATAAATATTTCCAGTAATTAATGGTGACTGTTCTGATGGCTTCACTGTACTATAACCTGGGAAACCATTGCAAATATCACTAGATAAATAATTATTTACTTTAGCAATAGGTGTAGACCCCATCTTAGGTTTTCGCCTGATTTTTCGCCCATCTTCAAATACTCTAGACAAGAAGTCACCATCATCACTGTTATATGATACTGAATCGGAGTCCGATTCATGGATAGATGATCTTACAGTCTTAGTTTTCCTAGATCTAGTTTTTGTGTTCTTAGGTCCCATATTTTCAGAATCTGTATCAGGATAATTTGAATCTTGGCTGTCGCGAGAACTAGATCGAGTTCTGTGACGAGTTGATGCAGAATGGCTTCTGGCCTGAGAATCCCTTTCTTCTGTACTGATAGAACCACCAGCTCTAATATTTCCATCCATGCCTCCAAGAAGCAAGGTTTCTGCACTTAAACTTCTTTGTCGTAAATTTGGTAACGATTTTATGGTTTCTGAATTTTTTACACCCTCTTCATCACTGTCACTTATAATTGGAATCTCATCTGGATTAGTTAACATTGGTATGTTCATATTTCTAGAGCCAACCTCACTTGGTAATTTTGGGCTATGAATTGACAATTTATCATTTAGACTGTTATTTTTTGAAGTCTCTTTATGAGTATCCACCAAGCAGCCTGTTAGCAGTAGACGTTGCCGCCAGGCAAAAATTGTTTTAAAATCTGGAGCAGGTTTATCATATAATGATTCAAATTTTGTTGTACTTATTTTACAGTTATTGTAAACTATAGCAAATGCAGCAGCTTTAACTCTTTCTTCGATAGTATATGTAACCTGGAAGTTTTCTGCTGGAGTAGGCCCAGAAAATTTATAAACAAAATCATTGTTTGTTGACGATACTCTATTTTCCATAACTGGGTTGTATGTTTTCATAATTGGTGATTCATTAGCTTTTTTTGACCCAGTCTCATAACCAGATGATCCTGTTTGATCTCTATCACCAACACTAGAAAACCTTTTTCGTGATCCATTTGTGGGCTTGAAGTTGGGCAGCATATGATCCTGTCTGTGGTAACTAGTTTGGTTTTGAACTTGATTTCTTCGAAGTGAGACTTTAGTAAGTGGTGGGAGATCACAAACTGAACTATCACTCAAGCTACCATTAACTTTATCTCTTCCTCTACTTTGATGCATTAAGATATTTGAAGCTGGCACTTGCATCACATGATCCATCTTAATTTCCTTCTGCTGCAGAGTAGGTGGCAACTTTTTGTTAACTGGTCCTTCAGTGATGCCAACCTGAAGGCAGGAAAAATTATCTCCACTTTAGTAATGATGTGCTTCAAAAATTATTTCACACATTTAGAAATTAACATCAATTCTTCTTAGCTTCAAATTCCACTATCTGCTTGACATTGTTAATGTATACTCAAAACAACCCCTGCAATCTAAATTATATTTTTGCTTCATGTGCAAATATAAATATAAATTCAATAATCTGACCACTGAATCTTGTATAATGCTCCTTTTATGCATTTTATTTATAACAAGATTTTATGTTATAATATTGTAAAGGAAAGTAAACTTACTTTGTCTTGTGTATCCGACTTGCGCTTGCGTTTCTTTCTTCCAAACTCATCATATTCATCATCAGAGGATGGCTCACGACGCCGGTACTCCACAACACCGCGTTCATTGTAACCTCCGCCGTACCCAGTGCGGGCTTCTACCTACAAAGAAAAGTATTATTGAGAAGAATTTCATCAAAACATAATAATTTCAAATAACTTCATCAAAACAACAGTATAATGTAATATAAACCAGCGTACTTCGCCGAATTTTGGAGCGTTACAAACATTGCACGTTTGTCGCCGGGCCCAGTTGACATTCGCGCATTTATTACATTGCCAATCATCGGCATTAAACAAACCACGAGATTTTTCAGCAGCAGATTTGCCGATTTCTGTGCCAAGCTTCTTTTTAGAAGGTTTGCCTCCATCCGGTCTTTCCTTATTACATCGATAGCATGAGACTCGCCGAGCGAAATTTATATTTCCGCAGTTTGGATCGCTACAAATCCAATCTCCGTCGTTCATTATGAATTCCCAGCCTTAATTTTTAGTAATTATCATACTTTACACGTAGAATATTTCAAACCATCGCACTGTTTTAAAATGTAAATAAAAGTCATGAGTGACGGGAATCACTACTTGCAAAGAAAATCAAATTCTCTTTTGCAAGAAAAGTAATCAAGATTACGCTTCATGCCAGCCATGACATGACGCAAACATTTCTTTTCCGGTTATACATGAATCCATCGACAAACAACTTCATCCGGTTATAGAATTTAACAACATTTATTACTATTTGTTCACGACAATATACTCGTACATAGGTTAAATAAATGATATTTATAGCGAATTCCATATAATTCATTTCTTCAAGATTTTTTTTCTTTTTATAAAAAGTATTAACCTAGCGGCTCATTTATTGAATATTGAATCCATGATTTGAACCCTTGCTATCCATGAACTAATGAAGCAATAGAGCTTATCAGAAGAATTACAAAAGCATTGCAAGTCAATAATTGTCTATTTAAAATATTCTTATAATATTATACAGGGTTACTTGGAACTGGACGTATTCCCGTCAAGAATAATTTGGGGAGCTCTAAAGCAATAAATTTAACAAAAATAAATTAATGTCTCAACATGATAGATGCCCAGCCGCATTAGTGTTAGGCAGTGGCTAGATGCAAATTACCCTAACAGGTGGATAGGCAGAGGTGGACCAGTGCCTGGCCTGCAAGGCGTTCCGACCTAACGCTGTTAGATTTTTATGTCTGGGGTCATATGAAGGACTTGGTTTATGTGACCCCAATCAGGTCTGTAGAAGAATTGAGGGAGAAAATTACTCACGCAACCGACCAAATGAGGAACTCAATATCTTCAAGTATAACAAAAACCGAAGTGCGAAAACGTGTCCGTACATGTATCAGGAATAGAGGTTTACCCATTGAGCAAGATGTGTAAAAAAATAAATAAAAAATATTGCTGTATTGATTTGTTTAATTTTTTCTTTTAAAAATAATTCTACTCTGTTTTAAGATTCAGCTTACCTTTTCAAGTAAAAAAACAATTGAAAATATTTTACTAAGTTAAATATTGTCTATTATATCTTTTCGCGAAGCTTATTAGATAAGGAAGTTTTATCAATAATTTGTACGTTTAGCTTCATACTGATTTTTAAGCTGCACTAGCACTTTAACTCGAGTGACGTCAATTTATGCAAATAAATCAAAAACATGTTTATTTTTAACCATCACTTATTAAGTAAGCATTTATTGATATTTTTAGGGGTTATTATGTTTTATTGCTAAGTCCTCTTCTAATAAAAAAATATGTTTAGTAACATTTTACCACTCATTTTTTTTAATTATGTCAAAAGAGGGTAAAAGTTGATATTGTTTCAAAAATCACAAATTTAAATATAAATCGAAAACCGTTTACTTTCGGCTGTACATTTAGGGGGTTAAATTTACTGCATTAGAGTTCCCCAATCTATTCTTGACGGGAATACGCTCAGCATCAAGTAATCCTGTATATTCGCATGACGAAAATCGAGGAAAAACATATATTAGAGGACTACCAATTATTAAGGTGGTTGCGATATTGTTCATTGGTTTTTACATTATTATTTTACATTTTATATATCACGAATAAAACCACAAATATTATGCCTTAAGGCTTAAGCTCAGGCTAATTAAGCTAATTATACACATTAATGACTATACTTAAATTTTAAACAGACAATCAGAGAGTCCCAAATACTATTATTAATTATCGGTGCTGTTTCTGCTTAAAATTGCAATGAGGAGTCGGCATGAAATATTATTTTATTTACAACTAGCTTTCGACTCGATGACAAAGGAGAACAGTGGATACAAACATAATTTGCAATCGATTTCATTAATAATTAGGATGGGCCTAGTCATGTTATTAAAAAACGATTACTTAATTAAGTATAAAATATTGTTAACAATTAATATTATAAAATGATGTCTCAAATAAAAATTTCTAAACGAAACTAGTGTCATTGTCAAACAATTTGATTACGAATGTAAATTGTTGTTGTTGGTCACTGTACGTATATGCTTATATACCTTTTAATTAAACCGTAAAAATCGTAAAGTGCAGAAAAAATAATTTTGCTAATAAATAAAACTGTAAAATGGCAGATAACGTTAATATCGATCTTTCTGGAGAAATTAGTGCTACTACTGAAAAAAAAGGTTTTCAAAAGTATGTGACTGAAGTGGAATTGTAAGTTATACACTAACAAATTTAAAGTGAAATGCATGATCACTTCTAACACTGATACGTTGATAATTTTTTTCATACTAACAACTAACAATATATCTACTGTTCCAATCAGTTATTCACATTGTGATACTGTTTTCAGCGAACACTTTAAAAGAAGTTGTCGTAACTTATATTGATTATTTGGTAATTGTTAATTGTTGATTTTGCCGTACAAAAATGTAAACAGATACATAATAATAATTGATAATACACGTCTAAAGCAAAATTTGGGGGTCTGTATTAAGAGAATAAGGAAAAAAATTATAAAATTAATAATTTCTATGGGGGGACCCATTATCGACGATACAATCTTATATTTATAATTTAATTTTCGTCATATTTTGCTTTAAACATGTTACTTGAATAACAGTTCTCAATCGATTAAAAATATTTACAAATAGATTTATCACTATCCTCAATTGATAATTGGACTTTCCATACAAATTATTAACTTTATTATTTATTTTTCTTGAAAAGTAAAATCGATCCCCAATTTTTGCTTTAGAGGTGTCTTATTAATTATTATTCTTTTGCACTTAAAATTTTATAAAGGTAAAAATTGTCATGTCTTTTAAATTAACAACTACCAATAATTTTATCAATCAACACTGAAGTGTGCTTGCCTCGGAAGTATATCTGATTCTACTTGTATATTTTAGATTACTGCAACATGTAAGAAGTGGCGCTGCTCCAGCTCTTGTATTAGGGCTTCTATCTAATAGACGGTCTTGGACGCAGTTCATTGCTACTGAAAATTTCAAGGTTACAAATACATTTTAATTTATAAAATATTTATCAACTCAATAGTTAGTAGTGAACACTTATTATTTCCGCCTTAATAAGGAAGCAAGTGCATATTTTATGTAACTAAAAAGTACTTGTTAAATGAAAAAAATTGTTTTTGGAACCTTTCTGGATTGGAACACCAAAAACCACATGTTTTTTATAAGGATCAAAGGAGTACACTTGACATCATTATTATATTAAAGTGTTCCAATATTAACATGTATTGCAAAAAGATGCATAAAACATTCAATAAATTTTTTTATGTCAATTTATTGAATGTTATATCTGTCTAGTTGCACAATTATTTTTAAGAAGAAATTACCTTTATTGTTGTGGTAGTGTGTGATGAATAATTTCATTAATTAATTTAATGTATATTATTATTTCTATACTCCTATATATAAATTTAACTTTGCTAAATTTCATGTTCCTGTGTTACAGTAATTTTAGTAAAAAGACTTCTATTTTAGTAAAGAGGGTTCTCACAATTATTACACAGGGTGATTGGTCACTAATGATATTATAATATATTGATTATAGTGCTCAGTACTCTAATATCATTGTTTGTGTAATAAAATTAGGCAGCATAATTTTCAACCAAATTTTCCAATAAATGAATGAAATGTGGTGTTAGAGCGCGATGCCTACCCAGCTGAGCATGCCGCATGTCATCGACGTACCCCCACGTCAGTCCGGTCACACCGTGTCCACTTGGGTGAACATAATTTGCGTAATAATTTCAACTCAGTGGTAAATAAATATAATAATATAACATCCTTCCAGAAGGTCTATATATCTCAAGGTGGTGTTATAGATGGTTCAATGAAATTCTAATAGTGTATTGAGAAATTAAGTTTTTCGTTTTAAGTTGTGTTTTAAGTTTATATCAATTGTAATCTAATTATTGTTTATTTGGCGGTCAGATGAAATGTGATGAAATTCCATGTTTTTAGAAACCCAAAAAACATTTATTAATCTATAAAACTTTTCAAAATTTTTGAAAAAGTATCGAGTTTTCCGGGAGATGCAATACAGGGAAATGGTGGTCTTTCTGTATTTTGGTAGCGGTCCGTCAGAAACAATGCTGTCGTTAGAACCAATTTGAACTTTTTCACTGTCTTCATACTCAGTAAGGCTCAATTCTATGTCTTAGAACGAAAAATTGGTTGAAAAAAAAATCTGTGAATACATTTATATACTGAGATATCTTTTGCTGTTTCTTGATCCATTATAGATTAACCGCCTTAGCCCTAATCAGTTTGTAGATCGAGCGATATCAGATAGCGCCACGATAGAAAAAATAATTTGTAAAAATAATTTTTTGAATAAAATATACTCATTGAAAATTTATTACATATACCACTTAAACATATAAATGTCATTGCAATTTGTAAAAGTTCCATTGTATATAATCTATCGGAATATCTTTTAAAATAAATTTGAAATAGCGATGCACACGTAAAATATATATCAACAGCCTATCAGCTGACCGGCGACAAGTTGGTAATTATGACGGTGGTGGTTAAAGCGCTCTACTTGCTTTCTAGCACATAAAAATACACTTATATGATATATACTGAATATGCTGCAATATGCGAAGAGGTATCTGATTATCTACATCTCAGCATATGCAGGGTGACTGGTGTCACCTTTAATATTCAAGGACATTATATGCAGAATTGATTTACTATGTAAAATTGATTTACTACCGAGTAAACAAGTTCTAAAGTCAAAAAAAATTATTACGCAATTCATCGGGGATGACCCCCGTAGATTATACATTAGACGTTGTATAGCCATCATACATAGACTATAGATACGATAAATCTTACGTTATGAATGTTTTTTGCCGGCTAGGGTACCCCATCGCAACTTCCTATTAAAAACATAGTTCGAAAATTTCGACAATAGACCACCTGTATAAGAAATAAACTAAATTAATGATATGATTATTTCACCCTGACAAATGATATTCTTTTACAGGCTCCTCCATCCCTCCCGAGGCTTTCTAGGCGCTTCTACCGGAATGTTGAATACTTCCAAGCCAATTACCTTATGGTATTTTTAGGGCTGTTTGCATACTGCCTGTTGGTATCCAAGATTATATTGTCAAGTTTTTAACTATTAAAAAATACTTTAATTGTTGAAATGTTTGCAGGATAACATCTCCCTTACTTCTGATTGCAATAGTGGCAAGTTTTTTTGGATACAGGAAATTAACGTCGGGACCGAACACATGGAAGGTAATGTAATTTGTACCAGTTTATATCCGGAAAATATGTATTTCTTTTCCGGAAAATAACTACGCATGTCACGTTGTCAATATATTTTAAATTTACACGAAATAACCGTTTGTTACTATATTTATTGATGTTATTTTTTAAGTGATAACGACTTATAAATCGATGGCGCAGGCTATACGCGCGCTAAAAAGAATGACTCATTGTCATGTTACGCCGAGTGTATAAGCGAGAGCGCGGAGCGATAGAGAGGCATGTGCAAGTGTTCGTCTTATGACGTTATCACGTAAAATTTTCGTCAGCAAATTGATTTTACAGACGACCAATTTTTTTTTTACAAATACTAAATATATTTGCAAATGCCAATGTATCTGTAATAGTTGAATTAACACCATTTTTTCGGCATACTACGCTATCTTCCACTTCTTTGTGAAAGTTATGTTTTTAACGATGGATCTCGTTTGCTTCGCGAAAATTGACATGTAAAAAATCGTACATACACAGTCCTGAACAAAAGTAACAATTAAAACTGTCCTTAATGTCATAAAATTATTTTTACGCATAGAACATAAAGTTGTTTTTGCAAAGAAAACTCATCATTTAAGCTTTAATATGTAATTATATGTACATAGCATGCAGTTTCACATTGTGCCCTGGTCGTTTTTGTGTAGTACAATATATTGTATGTATATTAATGTTCCCGAATTATATGTATAGTGTTGACTATCGATTTATGCTTACTATATCATATCTTTAATTTATTCCAGTCACAGATACATCAAAAGGTCAGCAATCCGTCCTAACCATCAGTATTACTCAATTTTGTTATGTTTTGCTCAATTTTTAGAACTGGTTTTTTTTAAAGGTTTAGTCTTTTAATGTTCGTTCACTTTTCCACTGTGTTATATTGGAACATACTTTTAATTTTAACTTAAGTTTATCTATTTAAATGTGACTGGTACAAGAATTTCCTTAAGTTGCAGTTATAATATAATTTAATGGGCTTGAAACCTTTTACACTTGTGATGTTATATTTCAGATCGGTAGCTGGGAACTTACCAAAACCCAACAGTATGCAGTTGGTGCCGGTGCATCGATGGCACTATGTTGGTTGGCTGGTGCTGGGGCTGTTTTGTTCTGGGTCTTAGGTATTGATATTGCTTTGCATGGGTCTTTCGAAATAATTCTCATGTTCGTATACAGAGGGGGCCGTACCCACCCCAGGATGGTTTAATGCCCATCCCAAGATAATTTTCGTATGGAAAGGAAGACAAACGAGCAGACGGTTTACCTGATGGTTAGCAATCCCGTCGCCCATATATACACGCAACATCCGGAGATTCGCAAGAAAAAGGTGGACATGGCCATTCGGCATCGCCAAAAGTCATACATACTTTATTTTATGCTGACTTTATAAGGGGCGGTGTAGAAGTAGAGTGCCCCCCCCCCGCCGTAAAATAACCCTAGGTACGCCCATGATAAATCTGTCGCGCTTGCTAGTCAATTGAGAATGTGACGTCAGCTACTTTAATTGACATGGTGTTGTTGTTTTTCAGTTGCGTAAAGGCAAACTGGGCTGATCACCTGACTGTCTGAAAACTGGAAAGATCCATTCTCCGGATGGGCCTGTGAAAGTCGGTCGCTATCTGGTCGTGTCGTACATTTCGGCTATCAGAGTGAAGAAACAAAGAGTACGCTTGTGTTTACGCGTACAATTATGCACTATAATATCCCCTGCGCAGTTGGACGATCTGATCAGATCAGCTGTGATCGGTTCATTCGGAAAATTCGATCAGAATAACATTAAGATAATAAATACAAATGCTATTTTTATTTTAACATATAAAATAATAATAAACTACAATGATTGTCTGTTTCCATTGTACTATACAAGGTGACGGGTATGTGGAGATGATATATGAAGAATAAAATAACTATAAAAATAAACATTTACTTACCACTGAGTAAATCATAAGTTAAATAAATAATAACGCATGTTCATCTTATATTATTTTTTGTGAATTTTGAATGAAAACTATTCATGTTATTATATAAATAAGATGACACCCGCCAGTCACCCTGTATAATTTCCTTTTTTCAAGTACACCTATTTATTCTATTGCTAAATAGATTTGAAATAAAATAATATTGTCCTTTTCAAGGTGCGACAGTTACTGTAGTCGCTTTGCACGCGAGTTTCTTTGACGCTGAAGCTCTTCCTCCGTCTGACGACCCGGAACAGTTTCCTATGATCGAGCAAGTCTGACAGGACCAGTTGCCTCTGTATTATTCACCACCTGGCCGGTTTCCATCTACCCACAGACATCTGTCGGCATGAAAATAAATCTTGTGCAATAGCGTTTGTATATATTCTTTTATAATTTATAACCTGTAGTAAATAACTTTACGTGAATCGTGCTGCGTGTATTTTGTAAATATCACCATTCAAACTATTATATAAAAACATTGTGTTGCTAACACTAATGTACAAGCCACAGTATACAAAGCTTTAAAATATTTTAAAAGGCAGATAAAAGTTGCCTTTGTTTTAATAAATCTATATCGATTTGATTATCTTCATTAGCAAAATATTTAAATTTTAATGTTTCTATTTTTATGTGTTTTGTATTTAAAACTATGTTTATGTTTTACAAAAAAACTCTTGTGGTAAAAACTAGTAATTATTTTACCTCGAATAACATATTATTTTATAAACGACGTTTATGCACAAACAAAAATGAAACTGCAGTGAGTTTTTAAGTAATGTTACTTTTTTTTATTTTGTTGTACATAGTAGCCTTTTGTAATATAATAGCCACCTTTTGATCGCCACGTCAAATCCGCATCGCCGTATTCTGTATGCCAAGCCAAAATGTCTAGGAAAAATACCCCAAAAACAGGGCTTCCTACATATAAGTAGACAATCCCATTGGCTTTAGTGATGTAGCTTTGTTGAATCCGCATTGTTATTTAATTCATGTACTTAAACTAAGAAGAAATAAATTGCTGGTTTCATATTATGTTCCCTGATCAACCTTGAAATATTCCAAATCTTAGTAAAAGCGTAAAAAATTGTAACAGTAATATTATCATAATTTTTTATATGTCCACCACATCTTGGCCATAAAAACAGAATCTGGAAACTTTACTGTAATTAATAATTGTCTATAAAAATTTCACTGTATATTATTACCTTTTTAAAATATATATCACTGATTTGTTCAAATACAAATTATTATTGGGAAATTGTACATTCGACATTATTTATTTCCGGGTTTATCTTTACTAGCGGTCAACTATGTGACAATGGCATATACAGGCAATTGGAGAGTCCCTAATGATAATAAAAGATAGCACTCGATACTCATTATATTTATGTAATAAAATGAGTGTCCACTACGATAAACATAAATTATATATTTTTTTTTACTTTAAATTATGTTTACTCGGTGGTAAATCAATATTTATTTTTATTCATCATATATAATGTCTTAATCTAATCAAAGTGAATCACCAGCCAATCTGTATACTTTATATTTTATTTCGATGTTTTAAACTGTTTATAGGCTTACCATTGTGTATTATTTTATTTTTGTGTTTTTAGCAAGTATAGGTGACAGCAATGGTCAAAAGGCTAATTTTGTAATAGTGATCGTTAGGAGCATAACTTTAGGATTAACAAAGTTATGAAATAATATAGTCATATTGATTTGCCTCAAATTATATAGTTATTTATCTAGATTCTTAGGCAAGCTAAATGTTTTCAAAATTTGTATTTGTGTGTATTTTATTTTTTAATTAAAATGTATTAAATATATATTTCAACAAAAGAAGATAAAATTGGATACTTTCACGACAGAAAGACACAATATTTAACTTTAAAGTGTGATGTATAAATCAAATCCTTTTCGTAATAAATAATACCACAATTTAGGAAGAATTTAATTATTTTGCACACTTATTTTTTAATTTGTCATTTTTGCATGTATTGTAGTGAATGAAGCATTACAGGTACTTTAAAATATATTTATTACAAAATTAACTTAAAAGATATAGAACATATCAAGTGACTTTACATAAAATTCATTTTATATCTACCTAAAACATGGACATACAATAGTTACATACATCTCACACTTTCATTACATAAAATATTTCAAGAACTTTATAAACTCTCCATTTATAATTGAAAAGATAAATTATTTCCTTACACAGAAAACACACATAATCATCTGATAAACAATTAAATAAAAGGAGTAAATTGAATTATTATGACATAATCAGTTCTGACACTCCCAGGGGTAGAATGCATGCAATATTTTGTATAACATTCATAATTCATGTATTTATTTCATTATTAAACAATAATTACAATTAACAATTTTTGTAATTTTAGGGTCAAAAAGTTTCTCTATTTGTATATAACTGTTTACTCCAATACAATAATTTAGTTACTACATATATAACTTCCAAATTAACATCTGGTAATAAATATATTAAATAATTGCACTATGTCTGTGACTCACATAAAATTCTGTTCATTATAACACTTGAACATCACATAAGTATACATCTCCAAGTAATAGAATCGAATTTTTCATAATATATATCCCTGGAAGACTAAGCTCACATGTTAACATTTGATAATAGTATAAATTTTCTTAAATAACTCTCAGTCACATTCACCTTTACAAGTGAACATCCTTATCTAACAAAAATAGGGACTATCTGGCAATAATAGGGACAGCAAGCACTTTATTGCATGACTCGATAGTACTTGTAAAATATCAAATAAATTTTGTAATGTACCATAGGAAAAACATTAAATAATCATAATAAACAAAATCACAACACAATTCCTTTGTTAATTCTATTTAGTTCCATGTCAGCTACAAGTAAGATTTCATCCCACTTGTGGGAAGGGGTATGCGGGGGAGTAGTTACTCCAAGTTTAGCTTCATTACTGGGTGTTGTAAACTCCAATTTCCGTTTAGATTTGCCAGCGTACACATGGCATGGGGTTATTTTCTGCTGTGTATCCAAAGCTGACAATGGTGTAATAGGTGATGATACCAAAAATGCGGAATTGTTGTCAATTTTATTAATTTTATACCGTCCTACATACTTAAACACAGGTTTCTTTAATATTAAACTACCAGAAACTTTTTCAATGAGACCAATGGATATAAACACATTAGCTATATCATATAGCCTCCGAACTTTTGACTTATGTTGACGGTCCAGCTGCTCTGGAGAGAGATCAGTTTTACTTTTGTTAGTTGTATCTATAAGTACCTTCACAGCCATCTCTAAATTTATAAGAGTATTCTGAAAAGAAGAAAAAATTAAATTAATAAATTGTTTTGTAAAATGTATTTGTAAGATAGTCACACTGATTGAATTCAACTAACAAACCCAAAAAAATAAGGATTTAGTTTAATAGTTCTATTGACATCATAGTTAAAATAATTAACTAACACACTCTAGAAAGTATATTCCTCATTATTTGTCTTCTTATTAGAAACAATAAGAAAAAAAAAACATTGAAACATTCTTATTTCTTTTTAAATAAGTCCACTAAAAATTGCTCATGATGGTTGCAGAAGAGACCAGAAAAAAGAGAGCTGAATTTTACTGTGATTAGACATATACTAAATGAAGAAGATATATTAATTACCTTAGACACAACTTTGTTATACTTAAAAACAGGTACTTACTGGTGGTTCTACTAAGAATAGCATCAAAAACCTTTTAGCCAATACTCCAAGCGTTTTATGTTTAGGAGGAGGAGGCTTAGGAGCTTTGCCCCTTAGAGCCTCAGACAACCTTAGATTTTCTCCTTGCTTCTTAAGGAGTTTTAAAAAAGAACTTAAGCCAGATTCACCATGCCATAAATATGTATTTTTCTTTTCATGAACTGCATATTTCATTGCTTCTAAAATATTAATAATGTCATACATCCTGCGCTTTTCTACACCTAGTCTGGCAGCTGTACTGTCCAATTGTATTTTCATTGTTCCGTTGCATTGCAGAGGATATAGGTTAAGAAATCTAAAACAAAATATTACACATTAGTATGAATCACCTATTCATAGCAACAAATGCAAAATTATATCGACGAATTTGTTCTTACTTATCGCATAAAATTTGTAAAGATTTTTCTTTTCGATGTACTGTACTAGGCGGCGGCGTGGGATACTGTAATGCAACGTTAGTCAACAGCTTAAGATTAGCTGTAGGCGATACATAACTTGCATTAGTGACTTCCGTAAGGGCATATCGCTTCGGAGTAGAAGTTAAGTATTCATTTTCATACATTGTGCAGACATTATGCAAAATCCTGTGCTTTAAAATATTCGCGTACTTTTTGACAGAATTACCACAAAATCAAGTAGGTTCATTCAATACATAACATATATACAAATATTTTTAAAACATAAATAACAATAAACGTTGTAAATATCTACGCATTACGCCTTTGAACACTAAAATAAATGTGAAGAAAATAATTAACCTATAGATAAACAATTTTGACAGTCCTAAAACGCGCGCGAATCCAACTAGTGATGAACTCCAAACATTGATTATTGGAAATCGAGCTACTTATTTTTTAAAAACCGATTTGCAAAAGTATAATCGTAGTGATGTTAGTGTAGCGTAGAGTAATAAAAATAATACCATATTTTTATAGAATACCTTTCCTTTGTCTTATATTGCATATATAATTTACTGGGCTGGTGGTATTTTCATATTTTGAATTTGATGGAACAGCCACGACCATATAAGTAAATATTACTCCAAATAACGAATACCATCTAATAAAAACCGTCGATGGTGCCCTAGACAAGCATTAGCAATAAAACTTCTTTGAGCACGATGAGAATGATCACGTCACGCCTGACAAAGTAAGAAAGCATTTTAGAATATCAAAAAAATAGACTATACAACAATATTCATATTCATTAGGCCAGGCCCGCACTGCGGCATTTGCCGGCTACATATTTGTCTAATCTTCTATTTGTTTTACGTTCATTCTTAAGTTTATTACGTATATGTTCCGCATGCGCTGAATTTGAACTTAAAATTCAGACAAGTGTGCTCTGAACACACGACAAACAAAGTACATATTTAACGTATACAGGTGAGTGCTCACTTAAATATTCAAGGACATCATATATGCTAAGTAAACTTAATCAAAGTATAAATAATAAATGGCGAAATGCAAATTCATCCTAGTGGACACGGCGCGGCTAGGATGTGGTATGGGTAGGGTGAACGGAACCGAGCATACTGCCGGTCACAGCGTTGCGCGTTGCTAACATACTTCATTTATTTATTGAAAAAATTGGCCGAACACTATGCCACAAATTTTTAGTTTTATTACATAAATATGATAACAATCCAGTACTGAGTGCTCTCCTTTAATATCGTTATTGACTCACTAGTCACCCTGCATAGTATGATATGTACACGTGCAAACGATTACGTAACGTTATTGATTGACACGTAAATTGATAAACCAATTTTATCAATTTATGCTGATGTCAAAGGTATTTATTGAGATATTTGATCTTTAAATGGTACACTGTAAATGGGGTGAATAAAAATCTTGAATGGATAGAAAGTTTTTCGGGTATTATTTTAATGCCTATTTTCTGTATATACCACGTCTCATACAATGTTCAAATTTTGTTTTTAATCACCGCTATCTTGTATGTTCGATAGTAATCTATTGAGTGACAGATAACTTCAATCTTTTGAAAAAATACGTTAAAGGTTGGGGTGCAAATAGAATAAAATTATCGCTCCAAAAACTGACAGTATTCATATGTTACTGATGTCTGCTATCTGTATAAAAGAATATTGAAAATGTGTCTTATATTTATTTCTCTAAAAGGCAAATAAACGCAAATTCGGTAGCTGAAAAAAATCACTAAAGACAGTGAGAGAGAACAATATCACTAAATGGATCAGTAGAAACGAAGAAAGGGGTTAATAGAAATACTAATAAAATGAAAAGGAACACTAAAAGTGTGAATAAAAACGAGGTGAATACATTTTAATGAGCTAGGGTTATCAAAACTGATTATCTTAAGTTATAAGCCGATATTTATCGAAATTACGTAAATTGCATAGAATTAGATATATATTAATACGGATTGAGGTAGCAAATTTTCTTTTTTTATAGATTCGAGCAATCATCGTGCAACTAATTTACACACCTCAACCGAATAAGAGAAAGTACAATTAAGACGATCCAGATTTATTACAAAAAGCAGTATTCGAATTAGTTACCACCCCAAATACAAGTCTCAGTCAAATATCAAAAAAAAAATACACAAATGAGTTCTTTACAACAACATTGCTTTCATCATATACCGACATAGTCTACATATGATGAAACCATGGTTGTCAGAAAGTATTGGGAAACAAAGTATTGGTATATTGAAAGTATAAGTGTGCTTACTGGGGTCGTATCCTATTAATACTTAACCGTATGTAGGTTTATATTGTGGCTTTAAATGTGTGTATCAGAAGGTACGGTAAAAGAAGTTCTTGTTGAGATATTTACTCTATGCGTCTCTATGTGCGAGCGTTCTGATTTCAAGTTGGTTGACGCAGCAACCCTTATTTAAAATGACTACATGCGTTGACATAAACATTGCGGTGAAAATATGATGAAGACACGTCTATACAGTTAATGTGGATACGCCATAGGCCTCCACTCTTAGATTAAATGTATAAAGTAGTTTGTACCTGACAATTAACAAAAGAATAACACAAAAAATGATATATATTACATGTTAAAAATAAAAATGGTATGAAAACATTAATACCAAGTAAGTTACGAAAAGTTTTTAAAGTACTCTTCTTTGTAGATACATTTTATGCGCTAATCCTTTTTTTTGAACACTATTTACTTTTATTTATGCGCACGTTGTGGTTCTGTTCGTCCATTGACCACGTAGAGCCCCAGGCTCTGATGGCGTCACCAATAAGGTGACTAAACTCCTTTCCAATACCGTCACAAATTTATGAGAGACTAATCTTAGCCCGCTTACGAAACTTTATAGACGCTCGAGGGCTTCCTATCCCAGAACAATTCGGCTTTCGAACCAAACATTCTTGCATTCATCAAGTGCACCGCATCACGGAGTACATACTAGTCAAAAGGCAAGTAGGTTCGCATACAGGAGCGCTCTTTCTCGATGTTGCGAAAGCAAAGTCGACAAAGTCTGGCATAACGGGTTAATATACAAGTTATATAAGCTCAGTGTGTCTGATCGTCTCGTATGCATAATACGAGACTTCCTTAGTGATAAAATGACGGAGTGACAGTAAAGTTGCCCGCATCGGTTGTCTGTACAGTGGCGGCTGCATTGCGCTTCATGATAACTTTGATGCGATGATGCCGTTCATTTGATGCAGCTTTAGTGTTACACCATGCAATGTACAGAGTACGACTGCTGATAGCAAGTTTAAAGTTGGTGCGATTGTTAGTACGAGTGAAGTCCGATAACGCAAAGTGAGCGTTAAGCATGCAGTGCTCAAGTACGTCGTTAAAAAAATGGTTGGCCGATAATTGCAATGTGTCAAATGTCGACACCTCACGGTCTTTTTTACTTGACGATCCGATCTTGTTATTGTTATGGGTGTTGAAGTTGAAGCGGCGTCCTGGTGAAGTGTGTGTGAAATATTTATTGCCTCCGGTGATGTACGAGCCCCAATGCAAAATACTTCGTCTAGTGTGAAATTTTCTCTGTGAGATTTTTTCTAACTTTATTATTTTTGTCTTTC
>JAOCPS010000023.1:978034-988105 GCA_025505425.1 Graphium colonna | reverse complement strand
ACTAGAAAATCGGGAATTTTTTGAGAAATATTAAAAAAATTAATAACTCTAGAACCATTGCGCTTGGATGTGGTATCTCATATATAGATAGATAGGATACTAGCTATACTTTAGCCCCTCCAAGTCTTTTACACCTATTACCAATCACCTGTATGTTGAATAAAATCCTTAGTAAGGATTTTCTTTTCTGCCAATACAATTTTTTTTACAAAAATGGCCTCAAGTTATTGTTACTTGTTACTTGTCAATTTTTGCTTGTTAGTCGGTATATTGTTACTTACTCAATTCAATTGTTACTTGTTACTCAAAGATGATAAGTGGCATCGCAAATCTGATAAAACATCTTTGAAGTTCAAATTCCATAAAAATATGTCTACACTTTAAACTCTACTCTTACAACTTAATAAATTCAATCTGCTATTGATAATGAGACATCCGGCCCTTCTTTCCTTTGCATGCATTATACTATTATAAGGGTAGATAAAAATTAGTTATAGGAATAAGTTCTAGTAATCAAAACTTTTTTTAATAATCTTATTTTTAATTCATATAGATGGCAAATCCATATAGCAAATAAAAATTGACTCATCAGGATTATTATTAGTTTTTGTTTTTCACAAAAATAGCAATTTTAGCAAAAAAGGTCATATTCCGTATTTTATTGACCTATAGCTTATATTTTTCTAACTTCCCAAATAACTATTGTCTATATCCTTCAGAGTTCTTAATTATTTTACTATTTATATTACATTTTGTTACATAGTCTCCATAATCGCAAGTATTGTGGACTTGTTACATCTTTTAATTTCTTTTATTTTAAATTGAGAATTGGTAGTTGTAGAAGGGATTTCAGTAATTTCGTATTTAGTAAAAAAATATTTTACCTCTTAACTCGCAACATGTTTGTTGCTTTTTATTATTTTAATG
The DNA here is from genome assembly GCA_025505425.1 of Graphium colonna. Classification (NCBI taxonomy): domain Eukaryota; kingdom Metazoa; phylum Arthropoda; class Insecta; order Lepidoptera; family Papilionidae; genus Graphium; species Graphium colonna. The sequence continues at coordinate 987,178 of JAOCPS010000023.1, read as the reverse complement.
GAAGTAATTCAAGATAATGAAGATTAAGATAATTTTATTTTCTTCTCTTCTGCATTCTTATTTTGCATGCTGTACTATCAGTTGTATGTGCTAAATGTTATTGTCTACTTAATTTATTTTGATATTTATAAATGGGTCGACACAATTTTTTTTGTTATGTAATTTTTATTATTCAAAAGAGTTAATAATAAAATATTATTAAACGAGAAAAATGGTGGTTTGACGTGTCATCTTTTTTACAGCTCTATTCTTAACATTTCTACCAATCAATGCAATGGAAAACCTGTCAGCTGAAGATAAGGAGTTTTTAGCGCAATGCGAGGAGGAACTAAAGGATCGGTATACGGAAAATGACAAAGACTTTATGGAAGTGTTCAATGCAGAACTAGCAGATCCACCTATATTAGAGAATTGGTGGGTATCTCAGAATTATGGACGTAGAGGTCGAGGTGAAAAAAGAAGATATGACCATTCTCATAACAGAAACACAGACCGAAATTATGAAGACAGAGGTTACCACAGCCGTGGTTATCAAGATAGGGGATACCAGGATAGAGGATATCAACGTGGATATCAAGATAGAAGTTATGAAGAAAGAGGGTCTGAAGATAGAGGATATGGAAGTTATCCTAAAAGAGGGAGACGATAGTTTAAGAAACAGGATGTGGTGGAATTATGTTTGTTACATGTATTGAAATAATAAAACAATATTTTTTTCAAAAGAATATATTCTCAGTTATTATGGCTTGATTTATATTTTAACAACTTAGAAGTTACACAATAGATCACCAGTAAAATAATACAGCTACAGAATCTTAAAGTGAAAATAATAACAGAATAAATAAATACTTTATATCTCACTGCTACTCAACAATTTAATAATTATAAATTTTTAACAATAATTATGCCGATAAATTTTATTATAAACCTAGTTTTTTGTTTCTAATACATTCTTGGTGACAAACAACAACGTTAATAGTATAGTTATCTTGCATGGACTGAAATATTTAACAAGACTGCACTAATTTTTGCTCAAAACCTAATAGTAAATATGTTTTAATAGCAACTGCATTTTATTCCATCTTACATTAATCAGTAACTACCATCAATAATATTTTTCAATTTAAATATGAAGCGACATTTGATAAAAGTATAAATCATAATTAATCTCGAATAGAAAATTAATCACACATTGATTACAATGAGACTGAGATTGACTTGCCGAGGTTTTCATTTATCTACCCATTTAGTAAGTCACAAATTTGGGTCATTTAGCCTGCACTATGGCATGTTGAAGCACTTTGGGTACACAGTTCCTGTAAAGTGTTAAAGATCTACAAAGATTATCTTGTTTACATAACGCAATATATGCCGAGCGATATAAATCAAAGTATTAGTAACTGCACGCAATACTAAATCTACATTGTATTCGTCGCAGACCGAGGACTTAGCTCTACAAACGACAAGCGGCCAAAGGTTCGTACCTCGAACCTCCGCCGAAATTCATTGTATATTCGATGATCATTCTATTTATTTCACAAAGTGAACAACTGTTCCAGCACCAAGCCACCGTTCCAACTAAACTGTTGTACAGCCACTCATCGGCCTGACAGCTTCCCTTTGCATAGCACATAGCCCCAGTGTAGGTGCTGTTAGAAGCGACGTTCTTACACAGCTAAATAAATAATTTCGTACGACCAGATAAATCTGAGTAACATCATGCTAAGTGACACAATTACTAAGCACAATGACGATTACATTCATCAAGCTCACTAAGTTAACTATGTATAATTCATTACTATGATAGTTAATGTTACAATAACACATCTGCTACTATTTCTGTACTGAAGCGTTACATCAAAATATATTACTAATATGCCCGACGACTTTAGTATATTTCTTTATTCTCTTTTTTAAATATAATCTAACAAACGCATTAGTGTCGTTCGTTCGGGAGTGAATGAAGAACACAAACGAGTTGAAAATCCTTCCGGTAACTACTTTTCTACGCCGATAAACGCTTCGTATATAATAATATGCAACCACAATAATCAAATCACAGTGAAAGTGTAACAACTTATGCTCACTAACTTAAACATTACGACTCAACACATACAGGCATGACGACAAACTAAACATATCTAACATTGCAAGAAGGACTAAAGATAACAGTACAAATATATATATTTCATAAGGGCATCGCCAATAGAAAATGCTGAATACGTAATTTTAATATGCATTTTTTTTAAATTTTTGTTTACGACCACTCGTTCGTTTGGCAAGAAGTGTTGCCAGACTCCGTCAGCGTTGCCGAGTGAGAATCGCGAGCGGCTAACACGATCGACGCCGTCTAAACGACGCACGACGTCCGCTCAATAAACCTCTACGCAACAAGGATATTAATCATTACAAATATGTTCCTAGTATTCTTAACATCGCACAATATTAATTGTATGAATTGACACGTAATTAATCGGGAGCGTAGTCCGCGAGCGCGCCGCGAATTCGCTTCGCATCGGTTCGCAGCGACCCCCTGCGCTTGCTCTTTTGCTCTCCCCTCCCCCAACTTACGAACGACAATTGACTAGGATTCATGCCCTCATTTGGCTCCGAGGCGCAACACGCGGCGCGGGCGTTCGGGGCCGAATTGGCGACATCATATGATTGGTCGAGTCGAGTTTTCAGTACGTTTGACTAGAGTGGCGGGCGCCCGGGCCGCGTGGTGCCAACGGCCGATAGGTATAAGGTCGATTGTAAAAGTGTCAAAGGTCGGTAGTAGCAAAGGTTCATAAGACAGCGTGCAGCTCAGATGAAGGTCCAGCACTCCATGATCTTGACGACGAAGTCCTCGCTGGGTGCGAGGGGCTCGTTGCCGTACGTCGTGCAGCGCTGCGTGCGGCCCAGGTACAGGTCTCCGTCCAGCCAGATGCCGAACTTACCACTGAAATCGCACACAAACAATTCATTAAACTTTTCTTCTGTAATTTGCACAATTTCTTTGCTGCAAACTTAGACCTTGCCGTAAGCTTATTTAGTGCCATCTAGTGACATGGAATTTCTAAAGGATTTTTTTATAAGGATTGTAGAAGCAATAATCAGCGGTCGATACTCACTCGCCGGCCCCTATAGATATATTGTCGTTGCTGCCGCGAATGAAATACATGTTGTCGCCGGTCCATCCCCAGTACTTGAATTTGGTCTTCACTGGCGCAGCTTGATCTGTTGAACACATTTATATTTTTATAAATTTATTGCGTAGTAAAAATTACTTTATTAAGTTAATTATAGTAACTCCAAAATACAAGTACAGTTAGTTTTTACCGAGCTAACTTTAAAGTTTGACAAACAGGAATATGTAATAAATTTAGGGGCATGGTTTAAGCAGAAATTTTCCAATAAATGAATGAAGTGTACAGCGCGATGCCTACTCAGCTGAGCCCGCCGCAGGTCATCAACCTCCCCGCCACTGTCTGTGTTTTTTTAGCCATCACAGAAGTTATAGAAAGATAATGAAAATTGTTTACAGCAAATAAGCTGTCTCTATTAGTGCAGTTGTTATAAACCACTTTACTGGGTTTGATTTTTGTTTTCATCTGGGATTGATTTATATGATTTTAAATCCATCGTGGTACGTGGGTAAGCTCCCTACAAATTAGGTATGTATATGTTACACAATTATTACATAGAATTTAATCCTTGCAAGTGTTGCGTCAAATAACTCCTTCATTTTCCTTTAAGGGGCGCTTTTTGTTATAAACAAAACCCCTTTAGATAAAATCAAGATTTCTTAAAATTCATTTAATAAATTATTCGCTTAAAATCGTATATCGACGTTTCGATAACTATATTAAACGAGATTTAACTGCCCCCGTGGCTTAGTGGTATAGGTTTTTGTTTTACAAATCGGAGATCGTGGGGTCGAATATCGCAGGGGGACAATGACTTTACGTTGTTGTTTTTCAATTAGGGAAATGTGGGATATTATCCGCCTCCATGCGTTGGATGGGCATGTAAAAAGTCGGCCGTGCGACTGATTTCTCCCCGGTCGTGTCTTATATCAGTCCCAAGGAGTTACTGTAGTTAAGTAGTTCCGGGTGGTAGAACATAACATCTTTTTACAGCTTTTGGTGCACTTCTACTGCCGCGCTCGCCCTTACAAAGTCTGCATAAAATAAAGTATGCATTACTTTTGGGGATGCCGGGTAGCCATGTCTGCCCTTCTCTTTTTTCACTCCTGTCCCATCCAAATCCTTAATCCAGACCTCATTCTATCTAATGAACCTATTCTATCCAATTTGTCAAGTTGACAACGCACTGTCGGCTCTCCATATGTTGTTTGTGCCTATGGGCGAAGGGATCGCTTACTATCAGGTGAACCGTCTGCTCGTTTGTCGAAATATTTTCCATAAAAAAATGGGAGTATAGGGACAGAGAGTACACCTGTACCTGATAATATTACGAGTGCGCTATAATACGCAGTTGGCTGATGTCTGCGTTACATTATTCATAAATCCTCGACGAGAAAGGTGAAGTGTTAATTAAACGTGTGCAAGTGCGGGGTGGGGTTAATAAGGGCGGTCTCGAAGGATCGCTGTGGCAAGACAAATGTTTCAAAACCTACCATCTTTCTCATCCTTCTTCTCCTCGTCTTTAGGCGTTTCCTTGATCTCCTCGGGAACTGGTTGGGAGTGCCGCCTAGCGTCTTCCTTGACGCGTTGGAATGAGAACAGCAAGGACTCGCCCGTGCCGTAGAAGTGTTCGGAGGGCCGCAGGGCGCACGATGTTAGGGCGCCGAATACCTGCACAATAGAGTTTACTTCAATTTCATATAAAAATAACAAATAGTGTATTAATATACTAACAACCCCTGGCTAGTCGCACAACGCTTTACAAAAGTTATAATTCAACAATCATAATTTTTCCCCAGTATTATTTTGCATTTCATCCATAACTTGACATGTAAAATTAAAGACGGTTTTGATTGCTGTTTTGGTTCCGAGGCGGTGTATTTAGTGTTTAGTGTACATCAAATTCAAATCGTCAATTTTCTAAATGCAATTTTAATCACATCGTGAGGAAACCACCAATCCGCACTGGGGCTGCGTGGTGGACTATGCCCTATACCCTCGTTCTAAAGGAGGGCTTAAGCCCAGCATTGGGATTAATAAAAATAGGCTGTTACTTTACTTTTAAGGGCTCTATTAAATCGTACTGTATTTACGAGTACATCATGTTATTAATACGTATGATAATCGTGCACGATATAAAAAGTGCGTATAACATCGTTATTGAGATCTGGTGCATGTGAATCCGCTTCCCTGAATGAATGCTGAACGAATCTTGTGTAAAACTTGGCCTTTCGTAAGGGCTTGCAAGTGCCTAAGTCAATAAACGTTGAATTTTGAATAACTTAAATTACGATACACAGCGTAGTAATGATGAGTCAAAACGTAGAGTCACTACCAACGATATCGTGTTTGCCACACGCGTAACTCCGTCCACTGCGAAAACACGCTTTGATTGGATTTCAATGCATTGAGTATTGTACGCAATCCGTTAAATCGTGGCAGATTTTACCGTTGTAGCGTGCATACGAGCAATCGTTGCATCCGTGTGTTATAAAGCCTCATAGCCACGCGATTTGTAATTCACTTTTCCTTTATAACCAACTTCCAAAAAGAAGGTGGTTCTCGAATCGCGCAGAACTTCGTCATTAATAAACGAATTTTAAAATTTCTTTTTATCTGAAAGGATAAATTCCGAAGCGGGCAAGTAGTTTCAGAAGAACTAGTTCAGTATTTTTTTTAAATCAAAATAACGGAAAATATTATACCACGAAAGTACACTTCTAAGGCGTTTAAATGCGGTTTTTGTAATTTTGTTTGAAAATAATCTTGTAAAGATTACTCTTATAGGCAATTGATAAGGGACCGAAATAAAAATGTGTTGTGTTAAAATTTAAATTCTTGTTTATAAGATTCACTTTCTAAAACATTTTATTGCACAAATAACAAAACAGGTTTGCTGTAAAAGTGAAAACAAAGCAAGACCAAAGCCGTAAAACCGTTCTCAATTCGGCACGAAGGGCAAAACGGCTTGCAACCAAATGCCATCGCCATGCGAACGCTGCATTTTTACGCTTTTACGCATTTAAACAATCCTTGAATGGCCTTCGTGCGCTCGATTCCAATGTTCTGCATTGCGAATTATAATCGAGTAGTCGCATGCGCGGGTCATGCGGTCCATGTCGATACCTTAATTCGCAAACCAGCAAGTTCATTTGAGTGATTTTGCCTGGGGAGTACTAATACAAAAAAGTATCAATTTCATCGCATCGAGAAACCAGAAAGGTTTTAGAAATTTATTCACAGAATTATAACATTAGATTTAATTATTATTTCAAGTCATATCTTTGCGAATATATTTATATTTCAAGTCAAATCTTTCCACTTTTGTCAAAGTCTTCGATTTTGACAAAAGTGGAATTAGCTAGTTTGCGAATTAAGGTGTCGATATAACGTTGTCATAGCGGTGATAGTGATATCAGAAGAGATTTATTGTATACTACCTAATGCGTTTTTGCCGTTTAAAATTGATTTTAGGTGTTATTTTTTAGACGAGACCCTAAACAAAGTTGTTTAAGTGTTCCCTTCTAGTACTTTAGTCCTTATATCATTTGTTATCTGCTACTTCAAGTCAAACACGGTACAGCCGTTTCGAAGATAAGCCGATCCACCGGACTGAAAAATTATAAAAATGCTTCTTTCTCGAGTATGTTCGTATTGCTTTCATATAAATATAGTAAAAAGTCCTAACTTTATTAATAAAAACAGAATAAATTTCGAATGAATGGACATATATTTATATGTATAAATTTCTATAACCATTAGCTTTTAGCTCTCTTTTAGTAGATTTTGCCAAATAATTTTTTTGTCGCGTTATTAGACTTTTGTTCTGGTTCTTTCTTTATTCCCCTTTGCGTTTTTAATTTTTTTTTAATTTTCTGAAGTACAAGCATCATATTATGATTTATTTATGCTTGTAAGCCGAGTGGCAATGACGACGACGTTTGTTGTTTTGTTTGTTTTTATCGATTGGAAATCGAATTTTTCCGTCTGTAAGATAGGTTTGTATTCTTTACTGACTAGTTTAAACCTAAAAGTGTGACAAATCGACAAAGAAACTCGCAAGCACTGCGCATTTTCAAATTACTAAGAATTTTCTACAGTTATTTTTTTCTTAAGTTCAGTTCTATGAAAAAAACTCTACAAGCCGTAGTGTATGAACTTCATTTATAAAGCACAAACCGGCCAATTCTACTTTTGTCAAAAACTTGGAATTCGCAAGAAGATTTAGTTTGAAAAATATTACATTTTTTATGGTTCCCCTGATAAAAACTCAAATGGTTTGCAAATTAAGGTCGTCGCATCGATACGTAGAATGAGAATGTTTTTGAGAACTGTCTTATAAATTCTTCATGTTGGGTTGTATACATCTCATACATTACGTTATAATCTTTTAATCGCCTTAAATCTATAAACGAAGAATTACTACCATTATATACTTTTAATAATTTTCTAAATAAGGACTCAACCTCTTTATTGCTACTTCAAATATCTTATCTAAAGTCTTATTTTGAGCTTTATTGGATTCGTTTTGCTTCTATCTCTACTTAACTAAAATAAATTTATTATATTTATTCACAATATGGTACGATTACTATTTACTATAGTAAAAGTTTCTTATATCACTGAGCACATATTATATGAGCAGTCTTTCTGTGATCTACTGTCAGCACAGTATCTGCACCTATAATGTTACTACTACTGTGGGTTTTGCACCGGACTTGTTTTACATGAAGTAATATTTATGTTTTTAATGATGATGCACATTAACTGACGTGGTATAGCATAACATCTTTTCACGGCTTTTGCTGCCCTTCTACGGCCGCACTCGCCCGGGGAATTACCACCGCTCTTAAGTCGGCATAAAATAAAGTATGCATGACTTTCGGGGGTGCTGGGTGACTATGTCTACCCTTTTCTTTTCCCATCCCTTTCTCCCCAAATCCTTAATCCCCCCCCACCTATCCTATCCAATAAACGTGTTTTATATAAAACTAAATAACATCCGATCTGAATTTTAGCTCAATCTAAAATCAAATACAGTTGTAAAAAAATATCAACACTCATTATGCTAATACCATAAAGCTGAAAGGTTTGTTTTTTTGGTTGAAAGAAGTACTGGTCCGAATTTATAAGTTCTTTCAGTTTTGGATAGCCCATTTATCGAGAAAGGATTGAGACTATAAAATCGCGCTATGAACTATAGGATCGGAGCATCAACAGGTGAAACCGAAGCAGCTAGTAATCTATATATGTTTACAAACTAAATCGTATCAGAAGTAATGGCTGCGTGCTATAACTTATATAGTAACCCTATTTTTAATGCGATCTCCGAAGTTCGTACCGTATTTTTTTTTGTAAATTCATTCTGAACTCTTTCATACAAGTTTGAAATATGTCAAATCTCACAATCCTTCAAGAGAACAATGTTCTTAAAGGGCGTCCGAAGTTCGCACACTTCATGTATTTACAAAAATTGAGGTAAACAACAATCCATAACAAATTAAATTTATTTACTTCATGGGTGGGTTGTTGTGATACACACAAAAACCAGAACTTTGACGTTATTTTTAAATACAAAAAGAACTAAAACATCCTGTTATGTTCATACATGGGCGCTGAAATTGCCACTGCCCGGTGACTGACTTTTTAGCGGATGATATTTATATTGTTTGCACGATCACATTTTTATTTTTCCAATTTTAATGCAGTCTCTTAATTTTTTACAAATCATATTTTTGAACTTGTGCATTTCTTGTTGCTGAAACTTGAAATTTATCAAAAAAATTTGAGGCTTTTAAGATGGTAAGAGCTTGACACGATTCTGCTGCTATGTTACTCTCTCGGGGAATTACAATCGTCTTTCATAAAATTAGCAAAAAAAAAAGTATGTGTGGCTTTTGGCATTGCCGTATTGCCATTTCTTTTCTAACCTTTCAGAAGTGGCAGAGCATAACATCTTTTCACAGCTTTTGCTGCACTTCTACGGCCGTGCTCGCCCGGGGAAGTACCACCGCCC